>JAEIFV010001235.1:0-74870 GCA_018904265.1 Lordiphosa collinella
ATACATCTCATTCAGTCGCTCATCATCAAACCAGGCAGGCAGTCCGTGAGCAAAGGCCAGCGTCTCCGGCACCATATCACCCTCAATGTATGGTGCGCACATACTCTCCCGTTTTGGCGGTGGCAATGAATCCGAGAATACCTCATCGTCATCGGCCAACGAGCTGTTGTTGTTATTCTGATTGGCTAGCAGGAGCAGTGATAATGGTTCCGGCTCAATGATCTCGGCACGATTGCTGATGTTCACCTTCTTCTTGATGGAATGATGTGTGGAATTGTGACGCGATAGGCAGCTTTTTGTAGGTGGAGGCCGTGATGGTGCTGTTGTTGTTGTTGGTGTAGTCGGGGCTATGCATAGAACATTTTCCTCAGCATCTTCGGCACTGGTCATTGAGGCGGGTGGCGCTGTTGAGGTGGAAGAGTGTGTGGAGCATACTGCAAATGTTTGCGTTGGAGAGGAGGGAGCGGCGGCAGCAACAGCTGGTTGAATTGGTGCTTCTTTTAATTCACTTTCAATGGCTGTGAAAACGTCCGCTAAAGTTATATATAATACTAAAAGTTACAAGAGGGAACTAAACCGACTGATTAATTCATTATATGATCTAAAATTTTAGTTGGAATTGTGTTACCAAGAAAATACCTTCAGTATATATAAATATTTTTTAATGGATCGTTTAGAAAAATAATTTGATTGATGCATATTAAGATTATGGCAACACTTTATCAAGTAGCTAGAAGTGAAGCTTACGAGGGTTGTTCGTATATTTTACAACCCATTTTGTTAATTTCGCACCAGACAAACTTTTATGCAAGCTTGCCTACGAAAAAGTGAAACAGAATCAGACAAACATACGATAGCTACATCAATAAACTGCACAGCTTACGTACAGTCGACTCTAAAGGGGACTCTGAAGAAGTAACTTCCCAAAAAGTTATATAAAGTTTGTCGTTTTTTAGCTTTTTAGTAATATTTGGACTAAACTTTTAAGCTTTGAATGATGAAGTATTAAATTAAGAACATTTAAACGAAGAACCAAAGAACTTAAAATGGCAACTAAGATCCGAACGAAAGTCTGAACTTTTGAACTAAAAAACTAAACAAAATTTGATCTTTAAATGAAACAATCATGCCATAGAGACCATGATTAGCAGAAGAACTTGTTTCCTGATCGTCTTGGGCATATATCATGGAGACAGTATCCTTTTTATGTAAGAACTTGGGCAAAGTAAAGACTTGGGCATATATCATGTAAAGACTTGGACATATATCATGGAGACAGTATCCTTTTTATGTAAGAAGACCTTTCTATCAAATGCTATAACACTGGCACTGACACTATGAAAACTGATTCGATCAACAAAGCCATTTGAAGTAAATTATTTTCTGATGTTTTGGTATTAAACTTTCTGAGTTTAGTTTTTAAGTTGCTGGAATTAGTGACCTATACTTGAAAATGCAGTTTCTTATAAATCTTTTGTTTGCAGGGAATCAAAGAGCATCAAGAAGCGTCAAAGCTTCATTAAAATATAAAGAGGGTTGTCTGTATAGCTATTTCAAGGACCGTTTTTTGCCTATTTTACGGCCTTTATACTAAGTAAACAGAGGCACACAACACAACAAAGGAGGCTACAGGGACCAACCTCAATCATCAGATATCATGCCTAGTCTGTGGATGCTCAAGCAGCATCGTCTCCATGCCTGCGAAGCCAAAACTGCTTGGAAGTTCCAAAGCAGCATGCGTGTTGTGTGTGTGTTTGCCTCTCCAATGCTTTCTGCTTCTAAAGCGATTACCAAATTCAAGGACCACTCGGTCCTCTCTTCAGCACGACTTCAGAACAATTTACTTACTAATTATTTTAATTGCCACTTCTTAAATAGAAAGTGAATCGTCTTTCGATCAGTTAAATCTGAACAGAAGGGATTTATGGGAATTTCTGCAGAGATTGCGAAACGAAAAGTTAGAGGCTTACGTAATGTACTATTTATATTTCGGGAACTGGTAAAACTAATGTCAATAATTAAAATCTTGTAAAATCTGCTCCGCTTGAGCAACGTAGCACAGTCAATTCAGAGTGGTACACGACCAATTGTTTGACGGAAGTCTTCGGAGAAATCAGCAAAACCCAACCGCCGAAGACGAATCATTCTCCATTAGAACAATGCGAGCTCTCAAACATCAAGTCACACAAGCAACTTTTTGAACAGCCAAAACGTTGAATTGATGTGTCATCTGCCGTTCAGCACTGACTTAGCACCTAATGATTTCTTTTTATTCCCAAACATCAAAAATAAACTACGTCGTGAACCTTTTCTATACCGTGCAAGTCTGTTGAAGCGTTTAAAACCTATGTTTTGGAAGTGCCTCAATCGGAGTGGAAAAAGTGTTTCGAAAATTGGTTTGAGTGAATTCAAAAGTGCTTAAATTTTCATGGAGAATATTTTGAAAAATAATAAAGCCATTTTCATTTGAAAGTGATTATTATTTGCAATTCCCGAAGTATAAATAGTTCCCCACTTATAATGATGAAGCAAAATTAGACCTCGAGGAGAAAATAGTCCGTGTTTGCCTTGATGGGTTCTCTGCATCAATATAACCAAGCATCAACATTAAAACCAACGTGGATCGTCTATGCCAGGGGCCGGCACGTTGTCATCTACTGGGCATAGGCAAACTCTTAAAAGCAGCGCAGCCGACACACAGACATTATAAGCTAGTAGCAGAGCAAAGTTTTGTGCTGCTCTCAACTTCAATCATCACTGAGCGACACATATACCATGATGAGCACACATACCAATGCCAAAATCAGAGATCTGCAAGAGTGCCTGTTTTCTTGACTCGATTGCTCTCGTGGTAAAAGCGTATGCTCACTCATCTAGTACGAGTCATATTTGTGACTAGGTGTCTGCGTGGCGCTGGAATCAGATTTGTGGTATGTGTTTTGACTGCGTTTTCGGTGTTTGATATTTTTGGAGCGGCAAACGCACACTCACTACTAATATCTAAGTATATATAATTTTTTTGCTCTCATTGTTTTTGTAAAAGTTACTGTAAACGCCGTTGAGTAGTTTTTGTTAAGTCAAGAGAGCGCCACAAGAGAGAGAGAGCATTCACAGAAAGAGCGACAAGAGAGAGATCGAGTCACCAAATCATAAAACAATTATTAACAGGTATGGCAATGAGTTCTTTTGAAGGACTGAGCTTTTGTACCAAGAGTCCGCAATACACAAACGTCAGTCAGCATTGCAGTCAGCATTGCCGTACATTGGTTATTGCATCATGCACCCAATCAACACTTAGATATTTTCCGTCTTTTACAAGTATAAGTGGCAAGTGGAGCGAGTGTTTCTGTCACTGCATATGCAAAACACTAATATGAGTAGGAAAAAGACTGCGGCATTTTGTTGCAGTGTTTTCGACACTTGGGTGTGAAAAATATTAATTACTTATGCAGTGCACTAGTAGTTGCACTGCAATCGTGCAGATCTCTGGTACAGATTCAATGCTTTTAAAATGGGTTACTGATTGAGGTTTCCAAATAGACGAACCAAACCCAAAAATTACAAGTTATTTTCTATGCTACTCGGATTGAAAGAGCAAACGTTCTTCATTTGAATTTCGTGAAGCACGAGGCTCGGTGTTTCGATCAATGCGGCTAACCGTAAGTCCGAAAGACGTGCTTACTTTGTAATGATTGCCAAGAACCGAAGTCTTTCCTTTTTATAGGTAGACAGAGCAGACGTGAGATTGGATCTTAGATGGTTTTCTACCTTCAAATCAGGCAGTTAAATTTATCGATCTGCCAAAGGGTTTTCTGTTTTCAATTTTTGTTTTAACAATGAATGTGTAACTAGAAATTACCTCAAATACCATTCGGTAAGAAAGATCAATAAATTGCTTAACATAAACGTTATTTTAATATGAAAATCATACAACCTTATGAGTATCCTGGGGGTTTTGCAGTTACTTTTACACTCACACATATGCAAAAAGTTTCAGATTTACTGCAAAGTCGTAAGCCTTTCGCACAATTCTTTGATTGTGTTTTCAAATTTATTTTTCATTGTGCAGTAGTAGCTGGTTTTGAGCCGGTTTTAAACACATATTGTAAATATAATCGGTTTAATTCCCTAATTTCTATGCTAAGAAAACAAAACAAATAAACTGACTTTTATGACTGAAACTCAATAAAGATAGAGAGAGAGCAAAAAGAATCTCAGCACTGGGCTAATTTACTGTTTTAGTGGTTTGAGCCCAGGACCAGTGATTGACCCCAGTGCAAACGCACAAAAGCGACGCGTGCAGTTTATTTTTGCAATGGCTCTGAGTGAGTCGCTCGGTCGTTGAGCTCGAGATAGACGGATTATGACTATTTATACTTAGGAAATGTGTCAATATACCAGTTTCAGCCGGCTTGACGACCACCTCTGTGGTTAGTTCAGGTTCATGCTTTGACTCAGGTTCACTGTCTTCCAGCTTGACATTGCCGTTTTGTGGCAAAGCCTCCGGCTTCTTCTCCGTCTCCTCTGTCTGCTTTTCCATTTCTGCCTCAGCTGTAATACTGGGGTTCGTGGGGTTGTCAGCGGTTGCCTCCTTTTCGTCCTCGTTCTCATTGTCCTCGGCTTTTCTGTGCTTGTCCTGCTTCTTGCTGCCTGCTTTGGGATTTGCCCGACAGCATGAGAACATTTTGCAACTGGTTGTTTGGTTTTTATGTGAACTTTAAATGAGGCACAACATTATATAAGTTTTAACGTTTAATTTGTCACGGTTAACAACAACAATAGTAGCACAAGCCGCTTGGATTAGGCGTGGACTAAAAATATTGAAAATGCTACAAAGCAAACACTCCTCGTATATATCGATTCGCCACACGCACTTTTTGAATTAACACTCTAGATTTTATTAACACACTTTTCAACTTCAAACCAAGAAAGGAATGTGTGCTGCTCCAACTGGGTCAAGTGGCGACGAGCTACAGCTGCTGCTGTTGACGGAGCGAACACACCCTAAATGAAGACCGAAGCACAAAAGCACACACGCACAGGAATTAAAACAGGATAGCTTTTTCGGTTAACAGAGCAATGTTAAGGTCATGTTAGCGGGCTGGAGAGCGAAGCAACAGTGGTTCAACGGCCTTGGAGGCAGGTAAAAAAATTATCTCTCTCAGTTTTACAACCAATAAAATGCTTGATTTTCAGAAGTGGCATCAACAATTTGTCCGTTTTAGGATTTCAAGTTGTTGTGGCCTCCAAAATGAAACATAGACTTACTTAAATTAAAATTCAAAAATGTTCAAATATCCGAACGTTCCAAAAAAACTGTGAAGACAACCTGCTGCTACAAAATAGTTTCTCTTAGTAATTGGGCACAGAGAAACAGTCTAAAAACTAACCCATAGAAGTTAAAACACCTGGTTATTCATAAGAAAATTTATAGCACTGACGTTCTACAGAAACTTAAAATAGACCAAGTTGATATAGAATATGTGGACAGAGCAAATAATTTAGAATTTAATTTCAACAATACGTTAACTTGGGAGGACCAAATAAACCAAGCACTTGGCAAAAGGCAGCTGATTTTGTCTCCTGCCCAAACTTTTTTATGGATTAGAGGTTTTTAGAAACTGTAGCTCGAGGTGCAGGCAAAGGCTTAATGTAGCATTTAACGACATCGTTAGGTACATCTTTAACAAAACTCGTAACCACCACATTTCAGTATTCTCTGAACAAATTTAAAGTATTAACCTGAATTCATGGAATTGTCTGAGAGTCTTACTATCTTTTCATATAATTATAACGAGAAAGATAGTCTGTCATTCGGATTGACTTTTTCTCGTCTAGGACACTGTAAACAGTAACTATTTAGGTGGTGTTGCCTATTTTGGCTGATGCTGTTGACCATGAGCTTTATTTAATAAATGTTGTTGTTGTTGCTCTTAAGCCTTGTTGCAGTTTTTTTTAGCAGCTGAAGCGTAGCAGAGAAAGCTTAACATTAACAGAGGCCATAAAAGAGAGTTTGGCTATGTGTAAGATAAAAAAGAGAGAGCGAAGACAGCTGCGCAGACTTATGTGCTTATTGTTGTTGTTGAGTTTAATGCACTTGGCCAAGTTGTTTTTTTTTTAACAAATGGAAATGGCTTGGCAATTAGAGTGAGAATCTCTGCAACTTTCGCCCAGACTAGTTCTTGTTGTTTGTGGCAGATGCGTTTTTAAGCTAGCATTCACAAAGAGATTAAATGTCTGTTGCCACAAGTACCGTTGGCATAATGTATGCATTTGTGTTAGTGTGTGTGAGTCTCGAATTACAGCTGCTGCTGCTGCTCTTGCTGCTGCCCAAAGATTTTGTTTTCACCGGAAAACCAAACTTGTAATCTTTTTTGCTGATAGCGCTTTTTAAGCATTTCCTTGAGTCATCGTACCCATACATAAACAAAACAGGTGGGGTTTGGGTTCGGTCTTGCGTAAACTATGTACATGACTCATGTACCAAAACAACAACAACAACAATAGAAGGGGGTTACTCTGGAACCAATGCATATTTCCATATGTAAAAAATTGCTTAATTGTTTTTAATATAATTAAATGGAATTGGATATGAAATCATCATTAAAAATATACTAAAAATACTCACGACATACACTTGCACACACACACATGAGTATGTTTGGTGTGTGTGTGTATGTGAATTTAATTTTACAAACAAAATGATTCATACAAAAATAGCCAAGACCAAGATGGATAATTTATATGGATGTTTCTACCAGTAGTCACAGCTGTCGCTTGTACATTCACATTTCATGCAACATATACACTCTCCACCCACTCACGATTCCCCCAATTCCACTTCCAGACAGCCTGCCGCAAATTCAAATCCCCACCCATAATTGCAAAAGGCTCACCCGGACGCAGACGGATGTGGGGGCGGAGAGCAGTTTCTACACTTATCTAGCACTTGGCTGAGGCAGACTCACCTTAGTTATTGTTGCAAAATTAATAGATATTTGTAATACACCCGCAATTAACAGACGCGACGAGACCGAACCGGCAAAACACTATGGCGAATTTTGGCTATCGATATTTTGGGTGTGACCAGATATACTAAATATATCGATTATTTACTGAAGTATCGAACACAGTGAAACCTACATTAAGTGCCGCGCCAAAGAGAGCACAAAAATTAATTGACAAAGCACACAGAAAATAAAATAAACTTAAAAAAATTGTGAACAAAAATACAATTAGTAGCGCAATCAGTAGAGCTGAAATTAAACAAAGCCTTTTTCTGTTCATATATGTTACAAATAACAAATATAAAATACTAATCTCATAAGTGCTACATATCTGTTTAATTTATTTTTTTTATAAATTGCTTTTATTTTGAAAAAGACAACTTGTTTGCTTCGAAAGATATCCATTCCAACTCACCTGATGTTTGATTTATATAATTTAATACGATCTGGCAAAGTTGAGTAAAATCGGGCAGCTATATCTTATATTTGGTTTTAGTATGAAAACTAGTTTTTTCTCAAATAATCTTTAGCAAACCCAACACAAATTTGTGGGAGTATATACAAATGCATCTGAACAAATTTTGAATGAAGTCGGAATACAATATCCGGCATACAAATGATCGGTCAAAATTAAAAAAAACAAAAACCATGCTAGTCAGAATATTTGCTAGCATCAACCTGTTCTACAGACTTGAATAGAGTCGATCCAGTTTCATTTTCGGCAGTTTCCGCTTGCTGGAATTATAGTGATTATAAAAACATATTTAACATGTCTTCTCTGTTGTTTTAAAGTCCCTATTTCTGGTTTCTTTAACCTCTTCGGACAATTAAACCATTGGTAAAAGAGCGCTTTATACTATCCTAAGGTCATGAAACAAAATCTTGTGCTATGTTGGAGGACGAAATAATTTCCAGAGCTCCAATTAATAGCGAAAGTTCTTCACTTCACAGGTACAGAGTATGTTATAGTCGGGCTTGACCGACTTTCTTTCTTGTAAGTACATATGTAATTGTAATTGTTTTTTTTATTAAAATTCAAATTCAAAAAGTTTGATTAAGCTATCGATAGGAAAGCCTATCAAACAGAACAGTTATCGATACACCGTACTGTTAACAACACTGCAATAATGTTAGAACAGTAATCTAGACTCCGGCAAGTACAAGAGAACCACGTACTACTCTTCGCATTTAACTAAAACCATGTCTGTTTGACGGGAATTACGCCATCCGAGAGCGCTCTGCAGCGACGTGGGTGAGTTGGTGACAAAAGTGAGCCACTCTTTACTTCAGCACTCCCTTTTAATTAATGTTATTGTTGTTGCAGGTTATGTTTGTTTACCAGCTCCTCCAATCCAACGGAATCCAATCCAACACCACCAGCAGCAGTGGGCACACCAAGTGCAAGCATGATTGAAGTGATTTGTCTACTCATTGGCCGTCTTTTGCTGCTGCTGGTCGGTGCCTATGAGCTGCTGTGGCGACTGCGCCAGCGTCTTAATGCACTTGCTCGCGGGTCATATGACTATTGGCGCGGCAGAGCTGCGCGTGAGCGTCACGAGCGGAGCGTACTTGAGACCTGCCGGGCGGAGTGTACCAAAGTGCCGCAACATTTGGTGCTAATCATTGCTCCGGATGAGAATTATGTGGATGCCGGGTTACTTAAGCGGATTTTTGGCTATGCCCTGGTCATGGGCATTAAGCACATCAGTGTGTACGATAAGCGAGAGCCGGGCAAAGGTTATGTGAACTTGTCTGAATTGGGGGAAACCAGGGAGGATGACTCGGGCAACTGCTTTAGGTGGCCGCCACCGCTGAAGGTGCATCAAAAACCCACACAAAATGGACATAAATTGAATGGCAATGGCTTTGCCAATGGGGGAGTACTTGCAACGCAGCTAAAGGTAAGCGTCTTATCAAATTTCCCGGAACTATGCTTACTATTCTTTATCGCCACTAATTGACTTTTGCCTCTATGTCGTTCGTCTAGCTCTATCAAATCAGTTCAGGCGACGGTCATGCTCTGATAGCCGATATCTGCCGAGAGCTGTACGAGCAACGGAAAACACCGTTAGTGCAGGATTTGTTACAGCAGCGAAGAGAGGCTCTGACTGATCACATAAGTTCAATGCTAAACAAACGTCTGGGGTTCGTCTTCCCCGAGCCCGAACTGGGTTTGGTTTTTGCACGACAAACATGCACCTATGGCGTGTTACCCTGGCATGTGCGTTTCACCGAATTCCATACGCATCCCAGTGGTTGTTACTTTGATGTTGAATCCTTTGCCCAGGTGCTCTATCGATATGCTCGCTGTGAGCAACGTTGGGGCAAGTAGTTGGTGAGATTTGAATGAATTAAACCCTGTACCATATTTATAAACAAATTACTAGTTACTTTATCTCTATGTGTAAAAAAAAAAACAAACAAACAAATCCATTTTAGATATGTAAGAATAAAAGAATTGTGTTTCAAGTGAAACGGATGAAAAAGTGATATGATCCAAACCAGTTGAGTCCTCTATTTTCAGAGTGGGCAAAAATTACAACTTTAAAATTCAATCATGGGTCATCGAGGAAAAATAATTTCAGAATTTTTGGTGCCATTTATCTCTAAGTAAACATTTACCAAATCATGTTAGAGAAAGCAGGAACAGAAACTTGGTCATAGAGGACAACTTTTTAAATGTTATTCATAACAAAACTTCAAGTAGGGTGTTAATGCTGTTAGAAAAGTCTGTAGGAATCAAATAGTTTACCCCAGTGGTTACATTACCATTGAAGATGCTTAAGAGTCGCCAAAACAGACAAAAATATTTCAATTTACTTTTTTATTCAAACATAATTTCTCACATGAGTCGTTTGTGGTTTACATTTTTGGTATACAAAACTATGATAAGTGATTGATGGATTGGACTTAGGCTCTAGGATTAGTTTTATTGTATTTTCTGACTTTGACCCTTCTTTTCCTTTCTATTTACTCTCCGCTTGCGGTTCAGCATGACGCTTAGACAGCAAATTCACATCGGTCAGATACTGATTCTTCTCAATGTTATGCGGCCCCGGACCCGTTGGCATACGCTCGTGCAGCAAATGGAAGGAATTACGCAAATCTTCCAACGAATCAGCCAGACCCTTCTTGATATTAGCAAACTCCCCGGACATAAGTGACAATTTGCCCAGCAAATAATTCAAATTGCCATCCATATCGATCATATGCTTCTTGGTATCCTCCACTTTGTCACTAAGTCCCATCATGGTGGTAAAAGTGGAATTCACATAACCATCGTGTCCGGCCTGCATCACTTGCAGTATCTCCCGACTTTGTCCAATCTCCACTGTCATAATCTCAATGCGATGCCACACCTGACTGAGCGCTGTATCCAATAGTCCACTTATATTACGATTCGCCTCCGCCTGGGTGCTGACCAAAGCCTCATCCACCGCAGTAAAGCGTGTCTTCAGCAGATTGGTTAACTCGGCCACCTGTTGATCCAGCAGCTGGCTCACCCGCTGTACAATATTCAGCGTACCGAACTCAACCTTTCGTTGTGTGTCCAGCACCACTTCCGAATTGGTCATCATGATTTGGTTGAATTTGCCCAAAGCATCAAAGCCATCGTTCAGTTTACTATTACTGGCATTGATGGCCGCAAAGAATTTGTTGAGAACACTCACATCGGTTGTCAATTGTTTGACATCCGCCTGAATATTGGCCTCAGTCTGATGCAGCTGCTCGGTGGTCTGGATCAAAGCTGCAGTAGAAAGAAAAGTTAGTGTTTTTTTTTAGAAATATAAGAAAGGAAAATTGTAAAGTTCTTAGAATTCATATCCATATTGATTTCCGCTTAAGGGATTTGCCTTTAAACTTTCTAATATCAAAGATTGTAGCAAAAGGTTGTTGTCTGAAAACTGCGAGTCATTGAAAAGTTTTCAACCGGCTTGGAAAAATTAATTGTTAAAAATTAATTGAATAAGTTTTGACCAAGACTGCAAGCCGGTCCAGAACCGACGGGCAAGCGTCCAACCGTTTCCCAAAGTTTCAACGCAATCGAATGAACGGAATTGATTTTTAAAATTTCGCGGTTGTTGGACCATTTTCCGCTCATTTCTTCAACTCAGAACCTTCCCGGGCAAGCGTCCAACGATGCCCAAAAGTTTCATCGCAATCGGAAATTTGGCAAATTTCGCGGTTTTTGGACCATTTTCCGCTCATTTCTTCAACAAGCGTACAAGCAATCCCCAAATTTTAACTTCAATCGGATGAACGTCATAATTTTGTTAATTTCGCGGTTTTTGAACCATTTCTCTGCCATTTTTCCAACTAACAAACCTTCCCGGGCAAGCGGTCAACCATTTCCCAAAGGTTTATCGCAATCGGATGAACGGTTTGGGCAGGCATAAGGGACAGACAGACAGACAAACATTCATTTTTATACTCTTGCAGAGGGTATTATAAAATTGTCCGGATGTTTGTAACGCATAGAAGGAAGCATCTCCGACCACATTAAGTATATATATTCTTGATCAGCATGACGAGCTGAGTTGTTTTAGCCCTGTGCGTCTGACCGTCTGTCCATCTGTCCGTTTGTCCGTCCGTCTGTTTCTATGCTATCTCCTCCGTCAGTTTAAAAGCTATCTTCAACCAAACTTAGCACGAAGCCTTTTAGTACATATACGCCGCACATTTGTCGGAACCGGCCGGATTGGATGTCTATAGCATATAGTCATAGGAACAATCGGTCGAAAATGGCTTTAGCTGCCATAGGAACGATCGGTCGTAAAACTAGTTTCACAATACAACAAAGTTTTGTCAAAATCGGATGATTATAGCCTATAGCTGCCATAGGAACGATAGGTCGTAAAACTAGTTTTAGTGAGAAAATTTTTTTTGTTTTCAATGGAAACGTCCTTATCATTGGCATTTACTTATTTTATATACTTTTACACAATTCTACAAAGTTTTGTCCAAATCGTATGACTACAGCATATAGCTGCAGTACGAATGATCGGTCGAAACGAAGTTCTAGTGAGAAAAACTTGTTGGTTTTATATGGAATCGCCTCCAAATTTCGTAATTATTAGTTTGTTATGCTTTTCCATGACTCCACCAAGTTTGATCGAAATCAGACATCTATATAGTATAGCTCCCTTAGAAAAGTAAGGTCCGAAAAGTAGTCTTAGTTAGAAAACTTTTTGTTTTCAATGGAGGATACAAGGGTATATTATAACTTAAGCTCTCGACGAACTGACGACGTAAGTAATTCAGCTTACGCCTCCACATATTGCGTCAACGTGGAACGTATGCCCAGTGTGACCAGAACTAACAAAAAAAATAATCCGCTGCATCGCGTTGTCCAGGTTCATGGCATTTTTAAATTTGCTGGTGGAGGGTCACACTGTCCAATCGGGTGTGTTTTGTTTTGATGACAAGTTTTTTACGCTTGTGCTTCTGCCATAATAGCAATAGCTCTCCCGCAAAGCCTTAAATCCAGTTCGGTAATCAGCAACTGTCACATATTGGTAGAAATATTATTCAATTAAGGGGGTCTTCTCATTGAGCAACTTTTTTTTTCGACTTTTTTTTTTGCATTTATTTATAGCTTGGATATTCAAAAATATCCCCCCAAAAGGATTTTCGAAAACTCGAATTAGTTTAGGAGATATAGTCCTTTTAGTGACCCAATGTGACCTAAATTCCCAAGCAACTGCAAACTTAAAGCGCGTTTATCTCGAAACCACGTTTTTCGAACTGGCGGCCATGATATCTCCAGTTCAACTGAACCGATTTTCATGAAACAAAGTGGAATCGACGCAGAATTGTCACCATTCTCGGGTGAACCTCGACCATAATTTTAAAAAATTTTTTACTATTTTTTTTTACACTAAACTACAAAAAAAAAGCCCGAAATTGAAATTTTTTTTTGAATGGCCGCCATTTTGTCAAAAAAAAATCACAAAATTAAGTTTGAGGTTCACCCGAGAATTACATCTATACTGATTATAACCCCGTTTTTTTTTCATTTCGGACGCTTCGGAGACCCGGAATCGTGGCCGCCGTGACGACACCTTTTTTTTCACCACCAACTTTGAAGTCTCATTACTTTTTGAACAGCCCTCGTATCGAGGCAAAAAAATTTTTTATTTACTTTGAACCTTTTGTAATACAATAAATAAAAAAAGTTTTCAATTATTCTTTGCGTTTTCAAATAAGAATTTTTTTAAAAAGGGTCCAAAAAACGGGTTTTGAATGAGAAGACCCCCTTAATACAAAGTGCCACCTTGTCTTCATACGAAAACATTTCCAATCGGCTCTTTCGCTTTGTTTTTTCTGCCATTGTTTTATTTTAGTTAAGTCCAGCTGATCGATACATGTAGAGTAACAGCGCGTAACATCTGGTGGCAACAATATTGCATTAGCTAAGCAACGCAAAATAAGGCCACAGCCTATTAACATAGAGTTCACGGATAAGATGTTAAGCTCTGTTTAGCGCTGTTAAGCGCAAAAGTACTTTTTGACTCCAACGGGGGAAAACGTAAAGTGCAAGGAAATCGTTACGCCTGCTTCTTCTTCGCTTAATTTTTGTATGAAACTTCTCGTTACGTTGTCAGTCCGTCAGGGCCTTTAAAGTGGAGCGCTTCGAAAGAATTTGCTGGGTTGTAATGGTAATTTGAGGTGCAGCTCTGATAGAGATCTGATTCGGTGGAATATGGAGGAGTAGATATAATTCCCAATTAAAAGAGATGTGTCTACTCGAGCCCCACAAGTTAAGATCCGCTTATAACACGGCAAAAGTTATTTTGCTTTAAAGACCCACATTATACCCACATTACACATTATTTCTAAACTTTTTCAAGATTATTCTAATTTTTCACAGTTTTCCCCAAAATTTTTCTTTAATTTTGGGAGAAACAAATTATTCAGTAAAATATTTCTTTTTTTCATGTCCACCCACCTGTTTTCTGTGCTGACACGGCCTCACTCCTGAGGGCGGTCAAAGCATTTAGTGTCTCATTGTTAAGTTCCTGAATGTAGGCTCTATCCTGGTCATTGAGACCCGCAATAATGGCAGGAGCTGCCGTAGTGGTTACCGGAGTCTTGCGCAATTGTGCCACATCGCTGCTTAAAGCGTTCAGACGTTGCAACAACTCGGTTTCGAATTCATCATTTTTGGGCGGAGCCATAGTGGTGACAGCTGCAGCGGTGGCGGCTGCAGCGGCAGCAGCGGCTCTATGCTGCTGCAGCTTTGTCTCAATTTGGCTTAGCAATTCCGCGGACTTGGGCATACGCTCGAAACCCTGTTGAGTCTGGACAGCCGTTTGTTTGCTGCTATCCACCAGAGATTTCACCTGCGTGGAGAGTTGCTTGAGTTCATCCAGCAGCTGTTTGTTAATGAGTTGTTGCTCCTGCACAAATTCCTTGGAGATGGGTGAGGGGGCGGCGACGGTGTTGACTGGTGCACCGGGTGGATGCTTGAAACACTCGTCATTCTCACGCATCCATTTGAACATGTGCTCAATGGCCTGATTGAATTTATCCGACTGAGCATTGTACTTCTCCTCTTGCTGGAGTGAGGAAAAGAATTTAGTAAGGAATAAGGGGGATTTAGTTATGGTTCAGTTGTTCATTTTACTTACTGTTATCAGCATGGTCTCTATCTGACTGACCCTATCATCCAGACGCCCAAAGATGCCATTGATAGGCTCCAAACTCTTCTGACCCTTTTGCAGGGATTGCATTGCCTTTTTTAGCAGCTCCCCCAGGGCACGTTCCCGATGCTCATGGCGCTCCAGTTTGTTGTCCAGCTGATTGTAAGAATAGATCAGCGACTGTATGGTGCCACGCAGATCCTCATTGCTGCAAGGGAAGTCGGAGATCATTAATCATCTCCCTCTATACACATGCATCTATAAATATTGAAGGGCCGCCCGCCCAGCTGCTGTCATCATTACATCACCATCACCCCTCTTGGTTCTCGAAAAGAGTGGCCTGCTTCAGGGTCAGAAACCCTTTTAATTTCTATTTTGTGTGAAATGCATTGATGCTCAAGATGTTGATGGATATGCAAAGGGGCGCCCCCGGATATGTAAGTGCGCCGCCGGGCCACGTTAGATGGCAGCATCTGCACCAGCATCCCCCTTCCATCCTCAATTGCCCATTTGCATGAGTGCAGTAAAAACATTCCCGGGACAAAAATAAACAAATAAACCGACTGACACATCCAACAACTCCATCTCCATCTCCCTTTCATTTTGTTTCTTCTTTGAAGGCAATAGTCATTAGTTTTGGCAGACCCATTGGATAGGGAGCAAGGCATTGCCCTGGCATATGGCACTAAGTGTACACGGGACTGAGTTGTGGTGACTATGTGAAATTGGCGCCGCCTGCCCATTCCCATTGGATTAGAGTAGAGAGAAATCAACACGAAGTGCGAACCGAATGCCTGACATGTGTCCAAATTATGATGAACAGTTCGAGGGAAAAAAGTTGTTAAATGTTTATAGATCAAGTTGCCGCTTTTGAAGGCCCTAAACCATCAAAGGAAATATATTACACAGTGCGACAAAAATCAACGTTTTGTCTGGCCTGGGAGAAGGGACCCATTAATTGTGAAACTAGAGGCATCAGGAAGCAACACCTCATACCCAGTTTTTCTTGATCACCCCTAATTATACCAGCAATACACAGTTACAACATCTGTTGCTGTTTAAAAGTAAATGAAAGCTAAAAATTTGAAAAATTCACAGAAGATAAAAGGGTTCACTGCAATGGTTATACTAAATTCCCGCCTCCAATGGACATGTGGTTAGTAACCCGCCCATAACTAGAGGTCAAACTTAGAAACTTGATTCTGACCCATAAAACGTGCCCTCAAGAGATGGTAACATGCAACTAAAAACCGCGATATGATTAACCACACTTGACCACACCCACTAGGGTGATCAAGAAAAACTGGGTATGTGGTGTTGCTACCTGATATCTCTAGCTTCAAAATTTATGGGTCCCGATCCCAGGCCATCTTTAGTGTCGCACTGTGTTATATACCGAAATAATACTCTGTAGAATTGATTAGAGGAAGCTCCCCATACAAGTATGGATACTCTCATTGGATGGGGCTAAAACGATGATACAAGAACCTCGAACAAAAATATTAAAGAGAGCACGTCAGAATCGAAATATAAATTTATACGGAAATCATCTTGGAATTCGGCACAAGGTCATAATTTGTTGCCTATTACGATAACAAAATGCTTGCTTTGCCACTCATACAATATTATTGGATAAATCGAGTTCCCCTGGGGCACATTAGTCATGAAATTTGATGAATGAATAATACATCGATTTTAACTTAAAGTAGGAATTAATCACGCATTGTTTTAGTTTCTAAAACGGTAATAGCTTTACATTTAGACGTTTCAGTAAAACATTCGGAATTAGTCTTCATTTTGAAATATTTTAGGAAATTCACAAAGAAGGAACTTCACTAAGGCCAATTTGCTCGTCATTAGGTGCACCCTCAAGTGGGCTATTTAGGTAAAAAGTAAAATGGCTTGACACAGCCCCAAAGGGCCAAAGCCGAGCTCCTCTCAATCTCTTGGCTCGCACAAGAGAAAGGGACCTACAGCTTAACGCCGAATCCGAACGGCAGTTTAAGGGTTGCTTTTGCATGGCTAATTACTACAAAGCTGGCGCCAACAGCAGAGAAGGGTGACCGGGTGTAAACTTTATTCAAACAAAAAACTTTTCATTAGATGTTGCGAGGCGGTATCGAACCCACGACCTCTTGCACAGCAGTCGCGCACACTAGCCGCTGAGCCACCCGGCTATGTAGGAACATGGCGCAAATTTTAAAGAACATCACGGCTGATTCCATATACAATGTGAAGAATTCTTTGGTATTTAAATAACGGACCAACAACATTATTTCACAAGCGCAAAGTCAGTATCTTTTTGACGTTGTGCTCACGTTTCCCGAATATATACCAAGACAACTTTTTTTATGGGATATTATTAAAATTTGCATAATGGACAACAAATACTTCAAGTTTGAGGACCAAATAGGCACCCAACTGAAAGGCATGCCAATGGGACCCCCAGCATTCTCTCGGGTAATAGCAGACATCGTGATGGAGGCACTTTTCCCGAAAACCAGGGAGGCAGCTTTTTTGGCATGCATTACGAAAATTTGCATAATGGACAACAAATACTTCAAGTTTGAGGACCAAATAGGCACCCAACTGAAAGGCATGCCAATGGGATCCCCAGCATCTCCGGTAATAGCAGACATCGTGATGGAGGAACTTCTAGACACAACAATTAAGAAACTTTGGCACCTACCAAGACTACTCACTAAATATGTAGACGATTTATTTGGAATAATTAAAGAAATGAGATTCACACCAATTAGATGCACTTAATTCATTCCATCGCAATTCCCCATTAAAAATCACCACGGAAATAGAGATGGATGAAAACTACCTATTTGCAATTCAGATTCCCTCAAATATAGTACATGGAAATGCAGAACAAATTAAATGGTACAAAAAACCCTCAGCATCAGGACGAATAATCAATTTTTACTCCAAACATCCAAAAAATATGATTATAAAAGTACAGCTATGAGCTGTATTCAAAGGATGCTGAGCATCAGTGACGAGACTTACCATAATGACATAATTTTCGAAATTAAGGCTATACTGACGAATAATGACTTCCCCAGGAGGATTATAAACACATTAATAGAGAGACATAAGACTGCAAAAACTAGAGTTGAGAAACAATCAAAATCTTATAGGTCACAGACTTACGTACCGAAGCTTTCAGAACGGTTCGCACACTCGAATGTTTCAACAAACAAAAAATACAAAATTGACGCAATAGACAAAAATAATGTGATTTACAGAATACCATGCAATGGTGATGCAGAAAATACGTGCAATAAACATTACGTTAGAACAACCAAGTCAAAATTAAAAACATGGCAATCCCAGCATAAGTCGGATTTCAAACTTCGACACCAAACAACCATACAAAAACAACAATCCTATAACAAGAGAACAACTACAGGAAACGCTTTACTCTTGAAATGCTTCATATAATTGACACACCACAGAAAAGAGTCTGAACTACAAAACGGACACTGAAAACGTTGCTCGCCTATACAGACACCTCTTAGAGAAGAAATAAGTCAGTACTGAACTTCACGAGTATTGTAATATAATTGAAAAATTGTTTTTGTAGTGCCCCTGAAGACGGATGGCGATGCGCGTCCGAAATATATTGGATGAAAACTAAAATTTAATTTGAGTTTTATTTACGACCTCGAGCCGGCTAACAAAAATATTCGGAAATTGATAAATTAACATGTATCCATTGGTTTGCAAAGAAAGTGATGTCGGATTTGTTGAATAGATTTCGATATTGTCAATTTAAACGAGAAATGGTGCCTTAGTGTCGAACATCGTCATTAAGTATATTAATGTAGAAATCATAGCAAATTAAGCCTGAAAAAAAAGGTGAATATTTTTGTCATACATATTCGGGGCTATCCCAGAAATTTATAGCATTTCGAATTAAGGCCGTTTGGCTTTCTATCCGAACGAACACAAAAATGACTGGCTATAAAAATGAATGTTTGTCTGTCTGTCTGTTCCTTATGACTGCCTAAACCGTTTATCCGATTGCGATGAAACTTTGGGAAATGGTTGACCGCTTGCCCGGGAATGACTGTAAGTTGGAAAAATGACCGGAAATGTTCAAAAAACCACGAAATTAGCCAAATTATGCCGTTCATCCGATTGTAATAAAACTATGGGGATTGGTTGTACGCTGCTTTGGAAGGTTTCCAAGTTGAAGAAGTGAGCCGAAAATGGTCCAAAAACCGCGAAATTTGCCAAATTTCCGATTGCGATGAAACTTTAGGGCATGGTTGGATGCTTGCCAGGGATGAAATGAGCGGGAAATGGTCCAAAAACCGCGAAATTTTAAAAATAATACCGTTCACTTAATTGCGATGAAACCTTGGGGAATGATTGGTTGCTTGCCGGCAAAGGTTTCTTAGATATAAAAATGTGTGGGAAATGTTCCACAAGCGCGAAATTTGCTAAACTTTACCATTCATCCGATTGCGACGAAACTTGGCGGAATGGTTGGACGCTAGCCTGCAAAGGTTTCTAAGTTGAATTAATGGGCGGAAAATGATCCAAAAATCGCCGAACCGATCTTTACGAAATTTTACAGTATGTTCATATCGACCAGGAAAGAATCATAGGCTATGTATTAAGTGAACCGGTGCGAAAGCGGCTATCAACGTTTTAAAAGTGGTTCAGATCTACGCCTTTCGATTGGAAAATTGGTATTTATATTAAAAATGTAAGTGTTAGACGTTTTACAAGTCTCAGAATTTAATTAAGTTATGAATTGGGCTGGAAATTCGTAGTTTTTCCCAGTGTAAAACGGTTAATATCGGGCTGCACGTGACCCACTAAACCCCACTCACTCGGCACCAAAAAATTTCCCCTTCAACTTAAGCTTATGATATTGATTTTCAGATACGAAATGAACAGAATAACACAACCCCCGCGCCCACCCTACTGGCTTAGAGCGTGAGGTGTAGAAAAAGATCGAACGGAACACTCAAAACAAGTACTAATCGAGAACATCAGACAGACGAGCAATAAGTAGATTTAGCTTAAACCGAACACCCAAATACTTATCGAACGAAAACAATCAAACACAACACGATAACAATGTTCTGTCTGACGATCAGTATCGTCGTACATAGTACTATTATCTATACAACCGAGTTTTGAATCGATATAAAACACACAACGACAAAATGTAAGCGAGCCACGTACACAACATGTTTCACATCATCTATTTTTCATTAACACTGTGTAAAGCATGGCTGAACCAAGGTTCGAACCAAAACCTTCGCCTAAAAACCTCGAACCTCAAATTTCCGAACCTTAACCATTGATAAATTTTGGTACCCGGGCGACGCCGGGTATTCAGCTAGTTCTTAATATTTAGAACTTTAAAAATTGATTATAATCATAATTATCTATTGTACTTACGTGACCGGGTGCGCTGTGGCCGTCTTCTCTCTGAAACCCAGAGCAATTAGTGCTAGGAACACCAAACTAATTGATCGACTTTCCATGCTGACGGTGCGTGTTGTTTGTTCGTTCTTTAATTAGTAACCCGCACAACGACTGCAAGTCCTAGCCAGTAGTAGTGCGTGATCTGCGGATGCAAAAGAGGAAATTGAATCAATAAAACTTGTCTACAAATTAAAAATGGCGCCATTTAAATTTATGGAAATTTTAGGAAAGTCTAAACAAATCATGTTTGTTTAAAAATTGCAACGAAATTTGTTTAAAATTTAAATGAATAAACAAATGATGCAAAATATATATGGAGCAACTGCACAATGCCAATTTGTTCCTGAACTGCAACCCCATTGTATAATTAAAATCTCGTAAATGCGTGCTAAATGGAGGGAGAATTCTTGCAACGATAAACAAATGAATGAGGCAAATTTCTGTGCCAGTTTTCCTTTCCATTAATTTTATATGCAAGGGAAATTGGGTCATAAATATGCTAAGGAAATATACGCCAAGTACTTTTGCTTTTTTGTTGCCAAACAAAACAAAAGTGTCCTTATCTGTTGAAACTGACTTAATTGGGTTAAAGGTTGATAAATTGTCATGTGTGATACGGCGACGTGAGCACAATTATATATAGCTTAAATAATATATATGGGGATTTCTTGATTTGACGCTTACATTCTACTACTTACCTAATCACTTCTCTAATCCCCACACCTGAAACCAAAAACACTTGAAGAACACTTCTACTTCGCTTAAGAATATTTTCCACACACTTCCTTTTGCGGAGCACTAAACGTCTACACTGCTCGAGTCGAGCACACTGAATGATGCTGGGCTATGAAGATTTGCCTGCGCCTCTGGACTCCAAATCGAACAGAGAGATCTTCTCTATGCTCTCTCTCAGCTGTTTTTAATTAGAGAGCGTGAGAGTGAGGAAGAGGCTTCCCGCATGACTTCGCTGGGTCGTAAAAGCGCAATTGAATCAAATTTCAATTTATTTTAATACAAAACTATTAAATGCAATCCATCAGCATAAATCATAAGGGTGCGCTAACTTATTCCTGTGCAACGGCGGCATAGTCAAGCCAATCAAAAATCAATTTGTTCCATGTCCAGAGCCAATGGGAAGATTTTCATCTTTTGAATATTTTAAACTTAATTCCAATGGCGAAAAATGCAATTCACTATATCCAAATTAAAGATTCTTCATAGCACAAAATTAAATCGTTGTACAATTTTTCGTTTTCGAGTTTACGAACATTCAAATGTGTTAAATTCCAAAAATTTTAAATGTTTCAATGGTTTTCGGCAATCTCATCCCTGAAACCCTAAGGAATTTTAAACAATTATGCACTAAGCAACATCTAACATCTAATAGGCTATTCACACTGAGCACATCTTTCATCCAACATCCCACATCCTAAGTTAAAATTCTTAATTACTATTTGTTAGTCAACTTTTTAAAATTTTTGTTTTGTCAAATTGTTAATTGGATCAGTGTCTCATAGAAATATGCTACAAACTTGACAAATTTTGACAGATGGATGGTGCAACTGGACGGTGGACGTGGACCTGGACCGTGGACTTGGTCAGTGAGCCTGAACCTGGACTGGACCATGGACCTAGACCCCCAGCTAGAGAAGGTTTAAATGCACGAAATTTTAGAGCTTATTCGTTTTTATTGCTGTGTGTATTCTCTACGTAGCTAGAAAGACGTTTCGAACGAATTTCTGAAGTTCTAAAGATTTTATTTATAATGCAATAAGTTTTCAATTTGAATTTTAAGCCTGATAACTCTAAAATTTATCGACAGTCCAACTATCGATAATTAAGCAAATTATGGTATTTTTGGTATTTTTTCCAAATCGCGGCTAGCATTTATGTTAAGTTTTGCTACCTCCATCTGGCCACACTATTTTTATTTTTAAGGAAATAAATTGTTGTAATCATAGCAAACGAGTGCAAAAGTGGCCAAAAACAAGGATGAGCTGCCATTGATGTTGACTTTTAAATCCGTAAACGCATACCGAAAGCACGCCGCCTAGGTTAAACCCAAATTGGTTTCTCTGCTCGCACTCCCCGTGCCAGTGTAAAAGTTTGCCATTTGGATAAGCGGGCATCAACATGGCCATGCATTCGTATATGCGGCCAAATCCGAGTCAGGGGGGTGCTGGTGGAGGAGGAGCAGCCCCAGCTCTAGCTCCAGCTGCTGTGTGTGTGAGTCCGGATGAGATGCATGGCTTTCTCAAAGATAAACAGGCCTGGGAGCACGCGATTGCCATGTACCAGGGACCCGATCCGCTGGATCATTGGTACAACTACATCTGCTGGTATGAGAATCATGCACCCAGTGATCCGGAACTGAAATTCCGGGAAACACTGGAACGCTGCCTGACCGTGTACGAGCACAACGATTACTATCGCCAGGATCCGCGTCTGGTTCGTTTGTGGCTTAAGTACATAGCCATGCAGACGGATCCCCTGCACTTCTATCAGGTGCTGTTTCAGCGTGGTACCGGACGACAAGTGGCTGCCTTTTATATAGGCTGGGCCAGCTACTATGAGGCCAGGGAGGAGTTCAAGGATGCTGAGGCAGTATTTAACCTGGCCTTCCAGGAGAAGGCCCAAAGCACAGCCGAGCTGCAACATGCACACTCCAAGTTGAACTATACGAGGGGATTGTACTATCAGAGGCAACAACAGCAGCAACAGCAGCAGGATGCACTGCAGCAGCTGGCCAATTATACACAGCAAATGCCACAGAACTATGCAAGACAGCCGCAACCGGCGCCGCAGCAACAACAGCAGCAGCCTCAACCTCCTCCTACTCAGCCATATCAGCCGCCAGCGCAGCCTCATCCTCAGCCCCAGCCGCAGCATATCTATCAACAATATCAGCCGCCACCGCCAGCTCAAGCCCTACCTCCTCCTCCTCCGGAGCAGCAGCAGCAGGTGGTCTATCATCATTATCCTCAGGGTCTGCCTCCTAATGAACCCACTCACTATGCCCAGCCCGAGTATCCCCCAGCGCCGCCGCCTATGATGCCGCCCAGTCAGGTGAGTAAACTGGAGTCGGAGCTGTAAAAGACTTACTTTTTTTACTTTGCGATTCCATTCAATTTGCTTTAAATCATTAAGATTTAAATCTTCTTGAAATCATAGATTATGGCTCTTTGGTGATTTATAATTCTCTTGGAGCAATCATATTGAATTAGACAGTAAGACAAAATCAAACCATTGGAAAATACCCGGGATGAGACCCTTAAATTCTGATAGAAGGGACTTCTGTATGCATCACCACATACAAAGTTTTCCCACTGTAGCCTAGGTTCGCGTTCTAAAAAATCGAATTAAAGAATGAAATGACCAAAAAATGTCTTTGATGGGGCCGGTATTTCTCACTCATCAGAGGCGTTATTTTGCCTTTGTGATAAAAAAGGAAACATTTAGGGTATTTACGCCCCCTAGTTGAGCTGTGGAGTTGTTGAATTGAAGAAATTTTTAACTTTTTAAAAGTCGAAAACCAGCAGAATAAAACAAAAAAAATTCTGACATGATTTCAAAAAATGTGAAATTCCTTAATTCAACAAGTCCGAATTCCAAACACTAGATGGACCACCCTGTATAAACCTCCTCCTAGTTTATTTTAAAATCCTATCGTTTATACGAAAATCTCTAGAGATTTCCTGGGACACCCCCTATAAAAATCTTATATTCGGTCTTGGTCCAAAAGGATTTTACTTCGAAATTAATCCATTATTCAATTGGATTGTTGTCAGATTGCTGAATGATGTTCTGGCTAAACTTGGATTTAGGTGAAGAAGCACGACAGTATATTGAGAATTAAGAAAAGAATACTCACACAAATCCATTAGTAACTTTCTGTAACGACCTCTTTTAGTAGCACGGGCGTAGCTCGCCGTTTCCAGGGCTTGTCACAGATATTATTTGTTTCTGGGACGCCTGGTTTCTTTGTTTGATGAGCCCAAGTAAGTAAAGATGTGGTAATTGGTGAATTTGAAGGTATTTCTTACTAATGTTTTCGTGGTGAACGTAATTCCTATAGTTGGCTTAGTTGATTAGGTCGTCGTGGTATTTCTCTGACGGTGATGGTGAACTGGGCCAGGGGCCCTTCTCTGTTGCGTCGCCTTGATCCGTGGGAGCCACCCCAGTGACCAGGAGTCGTTCAAAGCGTTGCGTCGTTGGAACGCGCCTACCCTCGTGTTCCGGGGCTGTATCCCGCCGGATGCTATGCGTCAATTTTGGTGTCCAGGGGCCGTTTCGGACTCTGCTCTCCTTCTTTGGTCGTTTTGCCTCGATCTTTATCCGTGGGAGCCACCCGAGTGACCGGGAGTCGTTCCAAGCGTTGCGTTGTTGGAACGCGACTACCCGCTTGTGCCGTGGCTGTATCCCGTCGGATGCAGTGAGGCGATTTTGAACGACCAGGTCAGGAGCCGATTCGTAAATCGCACTACCTGTGGCTCACCCGCCGCCGATTCGGAAATCGCACGTCGGGAGCGTCGGGGCTAGCAACGGGAATCCCGACCAGATACAGATGCCGATTCGGAAATCGCACATCGGAAGCCGATTCGAAAATTGCACTATTGGCCCCTGGTTGGGAGAGCGTCGTCGGCCGATTCGAAAATCGCACATCAGGAGCCGACCAAAGCCGATTCGAAAATCGCACTATTGGCCCCTGGTTGAAAGCGCGTCGTCGGCCGATTCGGAAATCGCACCGCGAGAGTCCCTGAGGGTCGCGTCACTTGTGGGTGCAGTGCATCCGGTCCGGCTCAACCCCCGCCGATTCGGAAATCGCACGTCGGTAGTCGGACTGGGCAAGCGTCTGGGCTATTCCACCGGGAGTCCCGTCCAGACACAGATGCCGATTCGGAATTCGCACATCTGGAGCCAACCAAAGCCGATTCGAAAATCGCACTATTGGTTCCTTTGACGGGGGATTGCTGCTAGAGAGAGGTGTTAGTCCAACTTACCAAGATGCTTACTCGACCGATGCCGCGCACTAATTGAGCTCGCTTGCGTTTGGGGTGCGACTTTTATAGGCCGGTGGCGCTGCAACTGCTTGCGGCAGCGTGCTATCGATAAAAATGGCGCGCGTGATCGACTGCTGACTGCATATCGATTGTGAGCGCGCACCGTGTGTGCGTTTGAAAGGCGCGCGTGATTTGAATTTATTAAGGGGGTGTAAGGGTTTGGCACTTTCGAAAAATCGAGTTATTTTTTTTTTGCTCATCTTATTGTTTAACATTTCAAGATTAACTTCCCAAAATTTCAAGTCGATCTGAGCTAAACTTTTGAAGTTATTGTCCAATTTTGGGGTGCTTGCACTCTATACGCATGAAGCGCTTACGCTGTTTAAACGCGTTTTTCTCAAAAATACGTTTTCAAAGTCTGTGTTCACTCCCCCAAGTTTTAAAAACTATTTTTGACCGATTGATTTGAAACTTTTTGGACATATAAAATAGCTCCCCACGTTTAGTAAACAATTCGAAGTCGAAAATGGCAATTTTCACTTAAGATGGCCACCAAAAATTAAAACAAAATCAAAGATCGTTGGGGGGAGGATTTGATGATACTTAAACTATATTTTAATGGTTTTTGATTTTCGGATAATTTTCGACTGAGATATAGTGAACACAGCAAATTTTTTTTTTTTTTTCAAAAACGTTTTCAAAAAGAATATTGTTAAAAGTATACTTAATAATGTACAAAAGGTTTGAATAAATTTGCCCAATCCATATACTTCTGACAAAATTCACAAAAAATGGTTTTTTTTTACGCTGAAACCCTTACCCTTGCATTTGGAGAACATATGTTCTTTGTTTACAATTAACCAAGCCTCTTCAGACCAATTGCAATTACATTGGGAGTCTAAACTTTCTGCAACTCATTGAGTTATTATTGATTAGTTTATGAAAGTAAAGATTCGTTGCAGGTTCCAACCTTCTGCCATTTGGCGCGCCCTAATGTAGTGTTGGAAACATTAAACTGAGACATTAAACTGAAGGCAGATGAATCGAAGCTGAGAAAAACGATAAAATATCCCAAAATTAAATCTTTGCCTTAGGCTAGGCGCTTCACGTTTTATAACTCATCATTGAAGTGAAGCGATCTGAACCGATTTTCTTTGTGGGTTTCGGGTCGATTTGCTGCGGCTCGGCAATCAGCTGAAATTGCATCCCTGATTTATAATATAAAAATTGAAAAAAATAAATATTAATTAAATAGATCTCCACGGTAATATAACCACTGAATACAGGTAAAATGTAAAAATGGTTTTGACACAGCCCCAAAGGGCCAAAGCCGAGCCTCTCTCAATCTAGTTTAACGCCGAATCTGAACGGCAGTTTGAGAAGCTTGCAGAGACCGGTGTAAAGTTTATTCAAAAAAAAACTTTTCATTAGAAGTGCCGAGGCGGAATCCACACGAATTACGATCTCCATAGACCACAAATGACAATATAACACATTTTTGATTAAATCCATACCAGATTTAATTCATTTGGTGATTTCAATCAGTCAACGTTTCATTAATTAAATCTTTTCAAAAATGGTTGCAAAATATGATTGTAAATCAAAAAGATTTCAATCAAATGAATACAATCAAAATATATTTCAATAATATTGCTCTAAAAGATTTACTAATCACCATAGTGCAATCATCAATGATCTTAAGAAAACTCAAGTCTTAATGATTTATAGCAAATTGAATGCAATTCTTGCTTTTTCAATCAGATTGTGATTGATTCGTGAATCAATCTTAAAATTGTTAATGCATTTACAGCTCTGACTGGAGTCTCAGTTAAAGTTCCTTTAAATCTATCCCACTTTATGTTCCAGCCCCATTATGAGCCCACCCCCCAGGAACAACAGCCCTTACCGATTCCCACCACTCACAATGGTAATGGTCATGTGGAGGTCATCTCAGAAGTGGCTGGCCTACGTTTGCCACGTAATTTTCATGCCTATGGACGCAACAATCATGAGACCTGGAAGCCAGCTCTTACACTAGAGGAACCCGATGATCCCTCGCGTGTTTGTCACTATGCCAAACATTTGGTTTATCCCACAGGATTAAATATTGAATTTAGTCCCGAGGAACTGTTAGCCCGCAAATACAAACAGAACCTGGAGGAAAAGAACAAACTGCAGGAGCAGCCACAGCAACAGCCGCAAGAGCAGACACTTTACAATTCCTATGAGTCAACGGAGGCTTCCTATTATATGACTGCGGTGGATGGAGCTTTATATGGTCAGCAGTCTGCTGTACCAACTGTAGCGCCAGTGGATGATGATGAGGAAGAAGCAGAGGAGGAAGGTGAAGAAGAGGAGGAAGATGAGGAAGACTCTTCCTCGTCCACCGACGACGAGGAGGAAGAATCTGAAGAGGAAACGCCGGCAACTGAACCCTTCACCAATGGTGTTCAGTTCAGTGCACAGACCACTTTCGAGCAGTCAAATCGTTCCATCAAAATCAAATTCAAAAAGGAGCGTACGCTGGAGAGCAGCAGCACCTACAGTGCCTACACCATCGAGAACATCTACCAGCAGCAGCAGCAGCTACAGCCGCCGCCGCCAGCAGCTCGTGCTCCCGCTCCTGCAGTGCAACCCATATCGCCCATTAGTGGAGCAGCAAAACGTAATGGAGCTGGCGCACCGCATCATCATTTCCATCCCTATCTTTTAGGTCAAACCTCGACGCCGAAAAGCGACACCAATGGCTATCGACGCATTCGCTCGAAACTCAAAACAAACCGTTCGAAATTCCAGCCAGAACTTTGCAGTAATAGCAACTCCTCCTCCTCGGCGGCTGCCACCGATGTGGGCGTAGCCCATGCGGCCTCCTTTAACGACAATGCCAACTTTTCGTTCTCTAGTGCCAGTGCTTTGGATAATTCCAATAGTTCACTGGCCCTGGCCGTGGATCGACTGAATTTCCGTGACAGCTCCCAAGTGAATACCACGACCATCCCCATTCCTGCTATGACGGCAGCAGCGGTCAGCCACTCTGCTGTAGCCACTCCGAACAAGACCCTACAAATGCACAACAACAACAACAATCATGGCGCCGACTTCTCCACCTTCCAGGAGAACTCATATTTCGCCACGCAACATGATGCCGAGGCACAGGAACGTCGTCTGTCCAAAGCCCTTGAGACTATTGCCCGCCATTTGGCCAAAGAGGCCATCGATCCCTTCAACAGTGAACTCTGTCGGGCCTTTCTCACCAAACTTAATTTCCCTGGCGGCGATGATGATGGCCATGCCAGCTATAAGATTGTCCAAACGCCACTGCCAAAAATCTCCAATACACGCACACTCAATGTACTCGATGCAGGTGTCCAGTTCGGTATTGACAAGGAGGTGGGTCGCGGCTCATATGGCTCCGTGTATAAGGCCACTGATGCGCAAACGGGCAATGTGGTGGCACTGAAATACCAAAAACCACCCAATACCTGGGAGATTTACATATGCGATCAGGTAAGCGATTGAACAAAAGTTTTAGAAAGATCCAATTGGGAATGAAATGTTGGGTTTAATCAGAAATTTATTATGTGCAACGATTCAAAAGATCACTCCATTAGGTATGATTCGAACGAATCGTTTAAGCTTCTTATGATCAAGCTCAACTAAATGATCAAATAACTCGTAGGGTTCAACGTCAGACATTTCTAAGAAGCCATTTTAAAGCATTGCAGCAAAAAGTATAGTTTGATATTACCTAGGTCGAAAAATAAAACAAGTAAGGAGCTTCTCCAAAGAATCCGACACCGATAAATTTAAAAGGGAAATGCAATCATATTGGAACACTTTAACCGGCTTTGAGCCTTTAAAATGGTGCAAATCAAACAAATCACAATTTTCGATTCTGTTTAATCTGAAGATGCTTATTGCATACGCTTCTTAAAATGACTGTTGGAATCCCCATATGTAACCTAAGGCAAAAATGTATTGAGCCGCGAATTCTTAAGATGAATAACCCTAATTGACGAGATGTTTATTAAAATAAACAAGAAATCAAATTAATTGCGTTGCTTGAATTAAAAGTGTCTACAAAAACTACATTTCGTAGATCAAATCGTTATTATTTATTTTAAACGAATGTGCTTGAAGTAGATCATAATAGAAAGGCAAGTGTCGATCTGTTTTACTCGAACGCACCCAGTACAAATACAGTGTGGTACCCACGATTTGTCCAAACTGACCATTGATTTCTTAAAAACTTGACGATCTAGAGAAATTTTGAAAATTGACTTGTGCTCAGCTTGAAAACCTCCGTCGAGCGGTGCCGATTTCATTCTCCGGCCCATATGTGCCCAATATTTGTTGAACTGTGTAATCAACTTCATACTTGTGCTAAAAGTGAATCGCCTTCCTAATAAATCCTCGGTTATTCCATAAAACTAGACAAAGTAGCTGGGCTTCCCATTGGGCAAGGATTCGTACGTTTATCAGAAAAATCGGTGACATGACAAAACGCCCACGGACAAAAGGCCCATATGAAAAATTTCAATCATTACTTTGAAATAAAACTCAGAATTTTTCTGGGCCTTATGTTAGGACATTAGGCCCATGGGCGTAAAGTCCGCATTCAAATTTAAATGACATTAAACGCACAGTGAAGAATATAACACTTGACCAATTTGTGCTTTCCATACTGTTGGACTAGTTCTACAAGTGGATTCATATGTTTTTATAAAAGAGTATTAAGTCTGTTTTCAATTTGTTGCAAGATTTGGTATGCACGCAGGGTTGATAAACCACAGACTCAGTACTCGAAAGTTTTTTCTGTGCTAGGTGCTGCCGAAAACAAGCCGCCAGGTGACCGGTTCGGCACAGTACTCCCTGACGCTCATACAAATATAGGTAAACATCCGGCAGTCAGTAAAGGGTAATCAGAGACTATAAATGAAATGTCAGACGCAGAGCAGGCGATTTTGGGCCCGCATATTCTCTGTTAACCATTCGGCCGTTAGTTTAGGGCAGGGGCCGGCAAAAAACTCAATCCCATATTTGCATTGGTTTGTGTGAGAGCAGCGAAAAAACTGATTCAATCGAGACGCATCGAAACAAGAGCTTATAGTATTTATACTGTGTGTAAGCCGCTGCTTTTGAGAGCTTTCCTATGCCCAGTAGATAGCGACGTGCCGGCCTCTGGTTTAGGGTAACCATAGGCCTGGCCGATCAGCAGTGCTTCGCCAGAGTTTGTGCACTAAATGTCAGCTACCCGCCAGGCGATTTCAGTCAGCCATCAGCTTCGGTGTATTCGTTAACGGACAGTCTGTAAAGGATAACACACACAGGATTCGCACACAGCCCGAATGGCATAGCCGAGCGAGCTCCTTCTCAATCTCATGGCTTGCGTGTTTCTAATTTTCCCAAAACTGACAGTTTAGATGGCCCGAGACGGTATTGCAGACATACACACTACCCGCTATATCACAATCGGCAAGATTACTAGACACTGTACATGAAATGTAGCACATTTTCCTAAAAATCGCCCCATTCCTCATGAAGAAGTTTTGAACTTATAAAGTTGCTCCTCTTCTTTGATATGCAAGAGGCACATATTTTGTTTTTCACCCTGCAGGATCTCAAATTAACCTGGGCGAAAAGTCCGATGAAATGTGGGCAATATGTCCGAATTTAATGAGGACATAAGACCCATAACATTTTTATACCCTTGCAGAGGGTATTATAAAATTGTGCGAATGTTTGCAACGCATTGAAGGAAGCATCTCCGACCACATAAAGTATATATATTCTTGATCAGCATGACGAGCTGAGTTCATTTAGCCTTGTCCGTCTCCGTCCGTCTGTCTGTTTCTCTGCTATCTCCTCCGTCAATTTTAAAGCTATCCTCACCAAACTTTGCACGAAGTCTTTTGGTTCAAATACGCTGCACATTTGTCGAAACCGGCCGGATCGGATGACTATAGCATATAGCTGCAGTATGAATGATCGGTCAAAAAAACTAGTTTTCAAGTGAGAAAAACTTTTTTTGTTTTTAATGGAAACGCCTCCACATTTCGTAATTCACAGTGTATTATGCTTTTCCATGATTTTACATCAAATTTGTTTAATTTGTTATTTGATAAATATAGTAAATTATCTTAACATAAAATTTAAAGCTAAAAATTCTACGTTATTTTTTATTATGCCCATCAAGAGCGTAGGACAAAAACAATAAATATACAGTATTATTATACAATAACAATAGTTACAAAATGATGCAAATTATTATAATTTAACATATTACACGAAAATCTTAGAATATTCTACAGTTTAAAAGTTAAACGAATCGATAACGCAAATCAGCTGCTTAGTGGAAAGTCGAATCACATCTCCAAAATCAGCTTTGACGAATATTACGCATACATTCCTATTCTTCAGTTAATTTTTCCACTAAAACAAACCCTTTAGCCCCAAAAGAAATTGTTTCTAACACTTTCTATAATCCTTTTTATCTACTGGACCAAACACAATATTAATTCACAAAAGTAAATAATAGTTTGGTGATGTAAGGATCATCGAATTCCTTTGACTAGCGCATATAAAAGCCAATACGACCTTAGATTTGTTTACGAAAAGCAAAAGTTCTAGTGAAAGAAAACATTTTTTGTTTTACAAAGTAGAGACCAAAAAAATACTCGCCTCCGAATTTTAAATGCAGTAATTGATACAAGTAGTAACTATTTTTATTTGCTTTTACAGATATATTTTTTTATCATCTCGTACTAAAACAGACATCTATGATAGTATAGATCCCATAGAAAAATAAGGTCCAAAAAGTAGTCTTAGTTAGAAAAACTTTTTTATTTTCAATGGAAGCCGAGCCGAAGTTAACTTTCCCCTATTTTTATACCATGTTCCCATTGAAAATGGGAAAAGGGGGATCATGAAGTTGTGCAAAAGTATGTAACAGGTAGAAGGGAGCATTTGCGACCTTATTCTTGATCAGCATCAACAGCCGAGTCGATTTAGCCCTGTCCGTCTGCCCGTCCGTCTGTCCGTATGAACGCGTCGATCACAGAGACTATAAGAGCTAGAGCCACAAATTTTTGCATGTAGATAGGTGTATACCCGATTCAAAACGAGTTTGTTTCAGATTTGGAAAATTCGTCCCCCTCCCCCCTTTAAGCGCAAAAAACTGTCAGAGCCACAATTTATAAGATAGACCTTCCAAACTTTACATATATCAAGTAAGGCCCAAGATCTATCTATTCTGAAAAGATCACTAAGATCGACACACCGTTATATACAACAATTTTGTTGTGGGGAGAGGGGGGTCTTGCATTGTCAGTTACGCGCGCGGCCGCATGCCATGCGTTTGTGTGTATGTTGAGTGTGTATGTGTGAGTGTGTGTGTATGTAAAGGAAAACACACGAAATCAAGGGACAGGGTATTTTGTAGTCGGGGCACTCGACTGCAGCTCCCTTACTTGTTTCTTTTGAGAATTGGGTCTCAACGAATAAACAAAAACGCTCATCCCATAAGTTTTGAACTATAAATAAATTGAATAAACTCGTTTAGTGAAAACAAATGTCCTCAGCAAAGATTTCCATAAATTACCTTAAACTTTTGCAATTCTAAAGTCAAAATTAATGAAGCAATGTTGTCTAATCTAGGAACCTAAAATGCAATCCACTTGGACAGACATTCTAATTGTTTCCAATAAGATTCTAAATTGAATTCTTACCTACATTTCAGGTATTAAAACGCATCACAGAGCCGGAAGTATTACCTGGTCTGATGGACATCTCGACCGCGATTATAGCACCTAATGCCAGCCTGATAGCCACAGAATTCTCACCATTTGGATCACTGCTGGACATTAACAATAAAATCCGCCAGGCGACCACCAAAGTGATGCACGAGTCCCTGGTGATGCATTTCTCTGCACAAATCTGCAACATTGTGAGCCACCTGCATCGCCAGCACATCATTCATGCGGACATTAAACCGGATAACTTCCTGCTGATGCGGGTACCCAATGTGGATAGCCCGCTGCCCTCGCTGCGGCTCATCGACTTTGGCTGCGCCATCGATATGTCGCTCTTTCCCGATGCGGAGCATACCAAATTTCGCAAAGTGATACAAACGGATGGTTTCACCTGCATTGAGATGCAAGAGGGTCGCACCTGGTCATATGAAACGGATCTCTTTTGCATTGCAGCCACGGTGCATGTGATGCTCTTTGGCGAGTATATGCAACCACAGAAGCGTGGTGCCAGCTGGGATATAAGGCAGAAACTGCCGCGTTACCTCAAGAAGCATGTGTGGTCCAAGTTCTTTGGTGAATTACTCAACATGCAGGCAGATAAGCTGCCCCAACTGCAGGAGATGCAACTGATTTTCGAAGACGAATGCTATCGTATGGACTCGGAACTGCAGAAGCAGATACGTACGCTATCCAATATATTACATCGCCGATAACCAGTTCATCAGTTGCCGATGGTCCATGTTAATTTGTTTTTTCTTCAGTTATTAATTTTTTTTTAGTTTTTATTATGTGAGTGCGCCCCCCGACCAAGTCAATCTGAAGTATTGAGGACTAATTTTTGTAGCTTTGATTAGGTTTTTGTATACAAGGAAACTTGAGGAAAAACTACAGCCAATATAATTTTGTAAGAGAAAAATATTTCCAAATATTTTGTTCAAAAATAAGCCTTTTTAGAATAGAAATATACTTAATTTTTCTATAATAACAATTGCACCCTCTCTTTTCAAACTAATTTCTTAACTTTTCGTTGAAACGAAACAAAATAACTAAGGACACAGCAATCCCGCTCTGATTTAATACAAATTTCTGTTCTTTGAAGAAATTTTCTAAATGCTGGGTATTATGTGAGAGTAGTTTAAAGTGCAATTGGCTTATTTGGGGCATTGTCAGCATCATCTTGTGAATTACATAACTAAAGCTCAACTTTCTTAAGCAATTTTTGACTGGCTTACCATAAGTATGGTACTCAATACTGCTGATAATTAATCCCAACATTCATAGTCTAAAACCTTTGTTTGGGACTACTTGACCAGCCTTTAAAGCAGTGTCGCAGTGGAAGCTTGCTGGGCCCATAACCTGTTAAAGTTAATATGTCAGCGCAGCTTGAGTGTGTAATGGTGACTGATTTAATGAGAGCAAGTGATATGAGTACAAGAGATATTTCAAGTGATGCCAGATTGTTTATAACATTTACAATACAGAGATATAGAACAAGATGCGATACAAGATACAACTGAATGTCAGGGAAATTTGCAATGTGGACTTTCGATTTTATATATGTGTGCTGTCTGTGTGCAGTTTGTTCGACAGACTTTGCACACATGTAAAAAAGAGGGTCCACATGCAAATTTTCCCTTACCATTCACCTATATAACCGTTATGAATCTTGTTTTTCTATATCTTTGCTTTGAAAACCTGGATATAGATTTATTTTTCTTCTACTTTAAAACAGTAAGCAAACCTGGTACCCATCCATACAAAACACTTCTCAAAAGGCTTCTCATTTCTGAAATACTCAGAAAAGTTAGGTCTGCAACACTTAAATTTGTTGTAAAACTTTAGTTTCGTTTAACGGATTGGTTCTACCTTACACATGTCACATAAACTGTTTTAGGGAAATCTTTTAGTTCTTTCGAAAAGTCTTTAAAAACCCCAGAAAAAACACCTAAACCTTAGTTAGTCGCGATTTATACAAAGAAGCAAACTTCTTGAAGTTTTCTTAGTAGGTGGGAAATTCAGTGAAAAATTAGGCTGCCTTCACACTGTTGGACACATTAGACATGATTATCTAGTAAGCCTGCAATTCACCATGTTTCGAACATGAATTTGACAACCTATTTACATTTAAAGGAACCAATAAGTACGCCTTCTAGACTATTATGTCTCATGTGTCGCAGAGCTGAATGAGGTTGGTCCACAACATGCATTAAAGTAGGCGCCCACGTAGTGGAAATTCTCGCTACGTTTCGAATACACAGTTGTGTGTAGAGATTTACAATCCAATACACCTAGCACTAAACAGTGTCCAAGGTTGTAACACCATACTCCAAGTGTGAAATCGTACATGGTTAGTCGACAAGTCCACACACAAATTTCTAAATGGTGTATCGCCTTTTGAACTGAACCCATACTTTCTCGCCAACATTTTCTTAAATGGTATATTGAGTTGTAATCTATTGCCGAAGTTAAATAGTACTCTGTTTTGGATTCAAAAGGTCCACAAAAACGGACAACCTTATGTACCCGGCAAGCTATATGTGAGTTTTCTGATACTTTTTTGACACTTTTTTATGTCATAATGTGCACAAAAAGAGTCTGGAATGAGCGTTTTTTCCTTATGAAAACGGTTGCACTTAATGTGGAAGATTACTGAGTCTAATCTGACTCTATTCTGACACAGATATAAATGCTTCCACCCTCCCAATGAAGCATCCCAGAAAGCAATATGTGCGTTTTCTGACACTTTTCCGAAACTTTTTATGAGCATTCACCGTCAAAATGTGCACAAAAAAAGTACGGAATGATCGATTTTTTCTATGAAAACGGTCGCACTTAATGTGAAAGATTTCTGAGTCTAATCTGACTCTTTTCTGACTCAGATATAAGTGCTTTTACTCTCGCAATGAAGCATGTAAGAACCTCATAAAAGACACATAGAAGTTACTTTTCTAGGCACAACATCCAACCAAAACAAAATTTTCGTTTATCTGCCTACTTCAACTCCAAAAATTCTAAGACATAAGAGCTTTTTATGAGCCCGTGCTTAGAGAGCACTGAATATGCTCCGAAAACCTTCAAATTACTGTGTTTACCCCAAAAACGCTCATAAGCTCGGCTCTTTTCTGACACTTAATTTGGAGCCATCCGAACTTTGCTTGCTGGGATTAAACAAAAACAAAATTTTCGATTACCTGCCTAGTTCAACTCCGAAAATGCTAAGACATAAGTGCTTTTTATGAGTCCGTGCTTAGAGAGTACTGAATATGCTCCGAAAACCCTCAAATTTATGTGTTTACTCCAGAGGTCGTCACAACCGGTCCTTTCTTTGCAGGGACGGACAATTTCTCGTATGTTTCCGAACATACGAGAATTGCGTAAGTTTCTCTAAAAATCGAAGTCCACATTTTGTTAGCGATGCGAGTTTCAAACCGACATCAGTTATTACAATAGTCAATCCGTTTTTCCTTTAGATCAGTCCTTTTCGTTATAGATGCTGGTTTCAAACGGAGAAGATTCAGTTTTCGATCCGTTTTTGACCCGTTTTCGCTATCGAGAAAGTGTCGAGAATGGATCCGAAAAAGTGTTTCGAGAACTTACGTTTTGCTGCCACAAACTGAGCGACAGCTAATACTTTTTCGGACCGAAAACGGAACACGTTCTCGATAATTAAGTAATAGAAAATGTCGAAAACGGGTCGATTGTCGGTAACTGGGTAACTGCGCTCTCTGATTGTGTTTGGTTGGTTGAGGAGAGAAACAAATTTGTTTTGGTTTTTTCGCTCTTGGTCTTTTGCCAACCTATTTGCAGAGACTGTTTGCTGAAAAGGTCATTTTGTATGTAAGCAAACAGTGTGTGTGCGCTTCTTGGGCTACCGATATCAACGAAGGCCATGTAAGGTATGTTGATGCGCCAAAGCTATGTGCGCCTCTTTCTCATTCGTCTTCTCGCACTGTTACGCTCTGCTCCCACCTTGACTATGCTCACAGCAACCTTTTTGAAATAACATTTTGGTCTTTCGGTCTTCAAATAACTCACAATTTGGGACCGTTTGACTGAAATGGACCTGTTATTGGGTTGATGTCGGACCGACCAGCCTGAGTGTACAACAACAGCCGCTTAACAGCGAGCGCGAGAGCAGCACATAATCGGTTGAGGGAAGACCGAGACCTTTTTTTTTATTTTTCGGTTGTGGTCGGAAGCAGAGCAGACTGAAAAAATGGGTTGAGAGTTAGTTTCGTGCTATGGTTTACTCCAAAAACGTTCTTAAGCTCTACTCTTTACAGACACATAATGTAGAGCGTTCCAAATTTTGCTTGCTGGGTAAAAGTATTCAGGATTGTAAACGATATTTGAAGGCTGACAGCCTAAAAAGTTTCAAAGAGAACATCGAGCTTGTATTGAGCTTTTGCGCCACTGGGAAGCATTACTGGAACTTATAAATGGAAGGAAGGTATAGGCTCTCAACTGATTCTTTTGCCGAGAAAACTTGAAGAAATCGTAAGACGACTTTACATTTCTAAATCTGTTATTGAAGGGATTGAAGGCTTAGTAAGATCTTAATAAGCCAACCTTAAAATAAGTGCTTAGATGACTTCCCATCTCCTGCAACTAATACTTCTTGTTACTGCTTTTTAACCACCTTTCTAAACCGGTGGAGTAACAAGATACCCAAAACACTCAAACTGAGTAAAAACTTCCAACTATCATCAGTAGACTTCGCTACCACAAATGTTAAGGTTGTCAGATATTTGTAAAAAAAAACTAAAAGATTATCTTACCTTGTTTGAAATTTCATAAGTATTACGTGATCTAAAGTATGGCAATCAAGGCTGTAAGCCTTTTTCGGAAGCGATTCTATTCGAACCGAACCATTATCCGATTTCACATCATCACTCATCATTACAATACATTTGACAGGATAAACAGGCAAAGAATTAGTTAAAAATATTCATACAAATTTTGTTAAATAGGCTTAAATAGTAAACTTTTTGGTAATATTTGAGCAAATTATTTGGAAATGCATCCATAGCTTAAGTATAAAGTCCTGCAAAATCTGCCATCATTGCTAATTTGACAAATTTTCATTAAAATTTGTGCAAATTATTTGATTGTATAAACTTCGCCTAAAGCAAATGTCCCACATGAAACTAATCTGACCTATGGCTAAATAAGCTTCAAAAGGGAACTTTTTGGCAACATTTGAGCCAACTATTTTCAAGAATCAACGCTTAATTTTTAAGTCCTGCTAAATTTGCATAACCTAAGCAAGTTGTACTTTAGCTTAAGTTTGAGAAAGTCTTGTGCATATGTAAATATATCATTCACTATAAAAATCCAGGCGACTCTTTTATGGTATTTCCACAAATTTGGAATCAAATTACACTTTTGTGGACTTAATTGTACCATTCTAGAAACCAATCTGCGAGATGAAACTAAATCATTTCAACTACCGAATCTTGGTGGGGTTTGCAGTCTTGCTCTAATTGCCTAAAAATAGCTATTAAAATACTTCCCAAAAAAACGCACAACTCAGTTTTTACCTTGGTAATTTATTATTATTGTGTTCCCAAACAAATTAATTGATTTAAGCAAACAAATCTTTAGTTTTTTTTATTATGTAAACATATAAATATGTCTAACTTAAAATACCTAATCAGAGTTGGGTCTTATATAAAGTGGTTCAAACATTTCAACATAAAATGTGAGCATTCAATGTGAATCAGTAGAGGATCTTGAGTATACTCTACTTAAAAGGCTGTGGAACTTGAAACTATAGAGCATTTCTAAACCAACTCGCTGTAGCAAGTCGAAAACCCTAAAGAAAAAAGATTTGGTTTATAGTTTTGTATATTTTAGAGAAAGCTGTAGTGATTCTTTTATTAATCTACGTATTGAGTTACTTACGATTAAAGGGCGAAATCTTATTTAGACAATTGAAAGTGAAAAAGTTGCGTGATTATATATATTTCGCAGCATTATATTCGGGGGTGTCCTGGAAATCTCTAGAGATTTTGGCTTCGGTTGGTTTGCAAATTGCTCGAAAAATCCGTCGGTGTCCCAGAACTTGGAGAGATTTCATTTTCTTATTAAAAAGTCTAGTCAGAAGGTTTGTGTATAAGATTATGATCCAACTACAAAAACAGGGCTGCGTCGCTCGCAAATAATTGATGACAGATTTTGTTCATAGCAGTATTGATGGTTTCAGACTTGCCAGCCCTGTTTGTGTCTTTGCTAAGTTCGCTAAGTTTGCGTATGTTAGCGAAGTCGCATTGGTTGGTTTGTGTATTGGCTTTGGTTGGTTTTTCCAAATCTCTTAACAAAATAATAGAGGTTTGAAACCAACCGAAAGAGATTTCTAGGACACCGAGAATTGGTTTTGGGTTGGAATTTGGTTGGAAGAGATTTGTGGGACACCTCCGATTATTTGTTGTTGGGGATATAGCGCATCACAAGCAATCTTGGTCTATTGTTTCCCTTTTTAAATCAGTACTTATCATTGATAAACTATCACCTGACACAATATGCGACAAGGATAAGCCATTTACGCTATTGAAGTATAGAAAAAAAGCTGTCAGCGAAATACCTAAAACTCATAACCTAGCTGAAACCTAATTTTAAAGAAATTCGTAAGCGTCTTCTACAGTCGAACCATATAAAGCTTTGAGCTTGAGCACAAATTTCTATAAAGAATTGATCCCGAGTTACCCGGTTACCACAACTTTCTAAAAGACATTTTTCTTTAAAATCCTTAAAAAGCCACATAATTTGAGCCCTGACTTAAGACCTCTTATGACCCAACTCAGCACCTAACACAACTATTTATTATTTCGATACCAAAAAAAAACACAAATTTAACATACTTATTTCGTTTTCTTTCCGGCATTATTAAATGATTGTAAATAATATTAAGGCACCAAAAGTTAATAAGAGAATAGGAAACACATATAAAAATGTAATTTTTCATGTACAGAGTAATAAGGTGGCGCAGCAAAACCAACAACAACAAATGTAACCACATACACACAAAAATGATTTGCCTAAAGGCAATGTAAAAACAGAAATATTTAATTAATAAGTTTGCGATTGAGTAATATACTATATATGTAATTAATTATATATAAAGAAAAAGAACTATAAATGCTAGTAAATAAATGAAAGAAAATGTTAAAAGAAATCAATTCATTATGTTCACTTTGATGTGGAGGGGAAGCTGCAAACTCTGAGCTTAAAAAAATACTGGAAAAGATTTCGATTCGGTTATTTCAATCGATAGAACTAAAAATATATAAATAAAGAGATCTCTAAATGGTAAGAGCTAGGGGTTTTAAGTGTATGAAACATAGACACGCAGCGAGGTTCGACATCAGTTACAATAACTTCTGTAAGTAAAAGCTTTAATTAAGTGAATGAAGGGGAGAATGTACATCGCTCAGCAACTCTTTTGCCACTTTCAGTTATCAGCAGAAGGCGACTCGTAGTTTTCGTTAGTCCTTTCCTAAACGAGCTGTCAGACAACACTAAAACAGTTGTAACCTCGTTCCTAAAGTTCGTGCTATTTTCTAAATGGTTTAACGGGAGGTAGCACGCCAACATAGGGCTCATTTGAAAAACTGTATACCAGAATTTAAGGCTCTTCAATCGCGTTTTTAAAAATAGTTTGATTTTGTTAAAAAGATTTTGGCTTTAGATTAAGGTGTTTTTGTTTTTTGATATTGTTTTTTTAGATAATAGTGGTTTAAGGAATGTAAATGGGTTTTAGTGATCTTTTTTGATTTTCGTCCAAGTAGTTGTTAGCCGGCTCAAGGTCGATGTGTGATTACACAATTCAACCAAGAAAATAGTATAGGTTGTCTTGCTGTCACACTCCAATTCATTGTGCATCTTTCTTTTATATCAACTGGCCACGGAAAATAAGAACTTGGGGACTACTAGGAACGCTACATTGAGCCGCACATTTAAGTAGAAAACACTGCGTGCTTTTGAGCTCTGTTTTAGGAACAGCCGTGAGGCTGAGGTGACTGTCAGTAGATGTTATGGATTTTAGTGAATTTACTTACCGACCTGGAACTGGTACTGACTGTGGCACCTTCATTAAAACGGTCAAGACGATGCAGAACAAGATCTTGCGCAGAGTACTCAGTGATCCCTTGTACCTCCACCATCTATAAAGATCAGTTTGCGGTCCCTTCAACCGCCAAACCAGCAGATATAGAGACCGCTTGCTGACTCACACAACCCGTCCATAAAATTCTTAAGCTATTTTCATTTTATTCTTGAAATGAGGTCTTGCATTGTGAGCAGGGTTCCAAACCGGTTGTGAACCGAATCAAACCGTAAACAAGCTCTTAAACCGTACCACAAGCCGAATCAATATCCCTTCGAAATTGCTGAACTATAGCGAAAACCACAAATCAAAACGGTTTGGTTCGGTCAAAGAGCCAGGACTATTCAATTGTTCCCATTTCGAAATTGTCACATTTTCACATTAGAAATATTGAAATATTAGAGTAAAAATTCGAGGAAAAGACACTTTAATTAAGCTTTAACATTTTAAAATGCGGCTTTTGGTGTGAAAAACATGTTTCTACGTTTAAAATTTAAAAACCAGAACAAATACTTTATGTTTCAAACTTCCGCTTAAGTCGAGATGATATACTCAAGAAATGGACTTAAGAGTTGGGATAGGGTGAACTTAAGAACAGTTATGAGTTTAAAAAGTTTTGTCCTTCAAAAGTTTGGGAAAAATAATTTCCGTGCTGATTTTTTGGGACTTCAGCGAAACAGGCCTACACAGAAAAAAATCTTTAACCTATCCGAAACGGTATTGAAAACAGCGTAATCCCAGAGCAGCTTAAAGTGATCCTGTTTTTTGGGATTAACTTTGAGATTTTTGGGACGAATCAATCTTTTTTTCGGCTCGGCTCGAGAATATAAGGGATTACTTTGTTTTAAATACCGACCGGATTGATTTTTTTTTCTAAGTATCGAAAATTAAGAGTTAACCACTGAACTGAACTGAACCAAAGCCGAAATTCAGTTGGCTTCAAAAACCATATAATAAAGCAAACCGATCGGCTTGCATCCCTGATTTTAATTCTATTTTGTTCTCAATCCAAAATATTTTGAATTATGAACGCGATTTTCTTAAGCTAAGTACGAAAAGTTAATAATTCAAGAACGTTAGTTATTGGTTCAATAATATTGACGGTCGTTTTTCTATTTTAGAATGTTTCGTTATTAATTTAAGTACTTCCAGGAACAAAACATATGTACTTAAAGTTTAAAGTATCTAAATTTAAAGTAAAATCTATCCCGATTGATGTAGAACTATGCCGGTCCCATTCCGTGGAATGTATCCACACCAGCTGTTGGCGTTCGGAAGCATCCTAAATTGTATACGACATTCGGGTGATAGACCGAATTGATTCTTAGCGATGACGGATGGATATAGTCTTTAAGGATGACTTGACACGAATTTTACAACATGTTATCCTGTAAGTCTTCTCCAATTGCCCGCCGATATCTTAATACTCCTGTCATAAATCTGCATTTTTATTTAAAGATCATAATTGATTTGTCGTCCTTATATTCTTAATTTTCTGTAGTACTTCTTTACCTTAATTCAATCTAAGCCATGAGAGCTTTTTCTCATATAATACGATACATAGGGTGTGTAAGGTGCATGGTACGTTTGCATTTCACTCTTGGTGTCAAGATAATCTTCTAAACCTTAACATTTTAAAGTATAAGGTTATGACATTCTACAGAAGCTTATCACAATTGCTGGCATTGCAGCGCCTTAATGAGGTAAATGATCTTGGGGTAATTCTTGACCATCAACTTAAATTTAACTCTCATGTAATTCCTACCGTTAAAAAGGCCAGAAGTGTTTTTAAGTTTATTAAGCGGTGGTCGAAGGAATTTGACGATCCCTACACTACCAAGATTCTTTACACTTCTCTTCTACTCTTGAGTAAGGATCATGTGTGTGGTCTCAGCAATATTCTACCCATCAAGATAGAATAGAATCTGAGCAAAAGCAATTCTTATTGCTTGCTCTTCGTGGTTTGAACTCGAATCCTGAGGTTCGTTTACCATCTTACTCTAGAAGACTACTTTTAATTAATCTTCCTTCCTTATTTAACCGTAGAGTAATGCTTGGTGTAATCTTCATACATAGACTAATTAATGGCGAAATCGACTTATCTGAGTTGGTTAGGCAAATTAATCTCAATGTTCCTTGTAGATTGTCCCGTAACTTTCTCCCCTTATCTCCGAAACGTTTTTCTACTAACTATGCCTTGCATGATTCGTTTCGTGTCCTCTGTGCTGATTACAACAAACTCTACCGCTTAATCAATTCGGAAGATTCTCTTCCTGCTTTAGAAACCTCTATTTTAACTCATTTGGCTCGTAGTTAACATTATTTTGTACTTTTCCATCCGGTTTTCGTGTCGCACGTTGGCGGCTGCTTCTCTCGGTCGGTTGGGCGGGGGGGGGAAACTTGAACGTACTGTGCATTGTACGTCAACGTCCATCAAAAAAAGTATTCTTTCTAGCAAACATTCTCTGTTTTCGAAGTGAATTCCTCTAGGAACTTATAGACGAATCGTGCAAATCCGACTTCATATACTTTGGACATTGTTCTATGCTATCTCCTTCATCAGTTTTAAAGCAATCCTAACCTAACTTTGCACGAACTCTTTTAGTACAAATACGCTGCACATTTGTCGAATCCGGCTGGATCGGATGACTATAGCATATAGCTGTCATTGGAACGATCGGTCGAAAAACTAGTTTTAGTGAGAAAAACTTTTTTGTTTTCAATTGAAACGCCTCCAAACTTCCTACTTCTTAGTTTACTTTAATTTTCCATGATTCCACTAAATTTTGTCGAAATCGGACATCTATATAGTATAGCTGTCATAGAAAAGTAGAGTCTAAAAAGTAGTCTTGTGAGAAAAACTTTTTTGTTTTATGGAAATGTCTCAAAATTTTTTGTTTTAATATCCAAACATCTCAAACCTGAGAAAACTTTTTTGTTTTTATATGATTTATTGCATACACTTATTTTATATACTTTTTTAGTCAAAATCGGATGACTATAGCATATAGCTGCAGTATGATTGATCGGTCGAAAAACAAGTTCGAGTGAGAAAAACTTTTTTGTTTTAAATGGGATCGCCTCCAATTCAATTTTATGCTTTTCCATGATTTCACCAAGTTTAATCGAAATCAGACATCTATATAGTATAGATCCCATAGAAAAGTAAGGTCCAAAAAGTAGTCTTAGTTAGAAAAATTGATTAGTTGGTGCATTTATATAAGAAACTCCTTGAAACACTAGGAAGAAGAAATAAAGAAATCTAAGCGATTAAAAGGTCCAATGTGGTAGTCTTATCTCTATTACACTCTCTATACCTATGAAACGTTTGACTGGTCAGTTTCAAAATAAATTTAAAATCTTAGAAAAATCTAGGTGTTTTTTATAGGTACTATATACTCGGTTGTAAGTTCGGTTGTCTCTCTTTGACAGGAGGCGGGATAACCTTTGTACTAATCCCCTTCATATTCTCTCAGCTTTATTTGATTTGATTTCAGTATAAACGTGCCCATTAAGCGCGTACTCGAACTAATTTATAAATTCTATCCAAGAGGTGTTAATACCTGAGGCCTATAGTCTCAACTCTAATTTGTCCCGTTCATGTGTTTCTGTTGCGTTGTAATAATACCCTCTGCATGGGGTGTGAAAAAGGAAAGCCGCTTTAACCTATTTTCATAAATCAAATGCCATGAAAAATGTGCAAGTACTACACACACACACACACACACACACACACATTTCCATGGGTAGTATAATGCGGCTTGGGCAATTGTCAATTAAGTGGAGGCATGCAACAAGTAACACAAAACCAACAACAATGGCAACAATACTGCGCTTGACCCACTTTTCCTTTTTGCCAACAGCACAGCAACGGCAACATGGCAAACAATTTCCACCAAAGCAACGGCGGCGGCTGGAAAAAGTTGCAACTTTTCATGCAACATGGCCAACAGACACACAAACACAAAGTCAAAGTCGACGGCAGCGTCAGCGCCTGCGCCTGCTTACTCGCTTGTTGCATTCGCTTTATGCGCCAAGTGAAAGTAAAGTGGGACAAATGCAATTATTATTGCATCTAGTAACCGAGTTAGAAGCCACAGCCAGCGGCTGCCCAAACTGCAGTTGGAAAGTTGCGCTGCCAGCAACAGGCAGCAGCAGCAACAGCAACAGCTTTTACACAATATTTTATTTAATCAAATTGCAAAGAGAAAATTGCCAGCAATTGGCAAAAGCTGCTATGCAATTGGAAAAACTTTCTATTTTTTGTGTGTCGACTGCATTTCCACCGCACACACACACACACACACACTCACACTCACCGACAGATTTAGCATTAGATGTTTGCCAATTGTTTTGCATGCATAAATTAATGAATGTGTCCCAGTTAGGAGGAGCGGCTTTATCGCTGGCCATTCAGTTTGACTGACAAATGAAGTTGTTGCTGTGCTTGGAGTGTGGATCGATCGATGGAGAGAAAGAGAGAGCCAGAGATTGACAATGCTGCGGTTATTAGTTTAGTGGGGCACCCCGATCAAGATCAACCAAATAAATTGAGAACTGGCACCCCGAAAAGAAGTTAATAGATCTCTAGTTAAGCGAACAATGACAGTTAACTGGTTTCCAATTACGAGTCATGGTCGGCAAAAGATCTGAAAGTCATTTAGTATTAATCACAGATGTGTACACTTGGGGAAAAATAGACGCTGGCTTAAAGTACAAAGCTTTCTTAAAAATACTGGAGAATGCGTTTCGAAAACTTTTTGATCTTTGTCAGACTTTTCTTCTTGACTAAGGACATAGTTTTCTCTAGTTATGTCCTAAAAATGCTTTTGATTGTTTGCATTCAGCTTCCATGCTGTTATAGTTCGTATTGAAAACGGTTTTAAACTTTAAACCTACATTCCAACCTTCGAGATCAAAACTGAACAGATTTCTGAGATATTACTCCGAACCAAGAGATTCGAACTCTGTTAAACCTCTTTCAAAAAGTCATTACAGTCATTTTAATTTATACCTAGTACTCGCAATTGTTTTTATTCGGTCACTCAATGGCTACAAATCGTAGAGCAACTTACTCGAAATGGCCGCCTTGTGCCTTCCAGCAACGCCGAAGTGCATTGGGAGATTGTTCACTGCTCAGACAAGGGAGCGCTTCAAAGACTCAATATTTGGTTGTCGAGTAGAGCAAGCCATAGCCTCGAGAACGGACCACAGTTTTTAGTCCAAAGGATTCAGGTCTGGGCTACCAGCAGGCCAATCATCCGTAGAAATGAAGTTCGGTTCATGGTTTTTCAGCCATGTTTGGGTCGTTTTTGCATTGTGAGCCACGGCTTGTTTGCCAATAATGTCGTGTTGAGAGCTTTTCTTCCAAAATCTGAAATTTTGAATCCTTTTTTACAATAAAATATAGTTTAAAACAAGAAAGAAAATCGCCCAACCCCCACCCCAACAACACTCTGTACCTGTGAAGTGCTGCCCATTACCGTTGCGACCGGAGTTGCCCATAATTATTTGTTTTCCCTATAACTCGACAACCGTTCATCCGATCTTTACCATTCCTTTGGCGGATCGATAAATAATCCTGATTACTAAATATGTCCCGAAGGAATGAATCAGCTACCTATAAAACTGTGGGAGATATGACGTTTTTTTCAAATTTGCGGGGTTGGGAGGGGGCGTGGCTAAAATTGAAAATAAACTTAATCTGCCTGCAAGTATAAGAAGCATATGTCCCATACATGTCAAACCTCTATCTCTTACCATTTCTGAGATCTGTTTGTTCATACGGACAGACAGACAGACAGACAGACGGACATGGCTAGATCGACTCGGCTGTTGATGCTGATCAAGAATATATATACTTTATAGTGTTCATTCTGCGTTACATACTGCTGCACAAACTGAATATACTCTGTGCAACTCTGGTAAGGAGTATAAAAACTAAAAAACACGCTTTAATATCGAATCAAACTAAAAACAAGTAAGATAGCTGTAGTCGAGTGTCCCCACTACAAAATACTCTGTTTCCTTGATTTCGTGTGTTTTCCCTTTACATACACACACACATACGGCCTACAAACGCGCCATAACTGACAATGCAAGACCCCCCTCTTTCCCACAAGCAAAATTTATTCGTATAAAACTTAGGTGTTTTTTGCCCGATCTTATTGTACTTTTCAGACAAAGACTTAAGTTTCTAACTTAAAAATTGTGGCTCTGAGAGTTTTTAGCGCTTAAAGGGAGGGGGTGGCCGGGTGGCTCAGCGGCTAGAGTGCGCAAACCGCTGTGCATGAGGTCGTGGGTTCGATCCCGCCTCGGAACATCTAATGAAAAGTTTTTTTTCTTTGAATAAACTTTACACCCGGCTACACCCTCTTTGCTGTTGGCGCCAGCATTGCAGTAATTAGCCATGAAAAGCTTCTCTCGGACTCGGCGTTAAACTGTAGATCCCTTTCTCTTGTGCTAAAATTAGAAGCGCACAAGCCAAGAGATTGAGAGAGGCTCGGCTTTGGCCCTTTGGGGCTGTGTCATCTTGACAAGCCAATTTTACTTTTACTTAAAGGGGGAGGGGGAGGAATTTTCCAAATCTGAAACAAACTCGATTTGGATCTGGTATACACCAACCTATATGCAAAAATTTGTGGCTCTATCTCCTATAGTCTCTGAGATCGACGCGTTCATACGGACAGACTGACAGGGCTAAATCGACTCGGCTGTTGATGCTGATAAAGAATATATATACTTTACTAGCATATATCCCAGCGCGCTTCGCTACGCCGCCGTCAATCTATACCAGAGGCAGACAAAAAATACATTTACATTTTTGCATTGGTGTGTGTGAGAGCAGCTCAAAAATTGCTCTCAATTTCAGTAGCAACGACTGCGTCGCGGCGTAGGAAACCAAGCAACGCAGCGGCGCTTGTACAGCTTATACTATGTGTGTTTGATCAGCGCTGCTTTCAGTCTTTTCCTATACACGCGAGATAGCAATCTGCCTGTCCCTGGTCTATACTGACATCACATAAAACCGATATAGTTTTTCTTTTCCGACCGGCTTTGGGTAACTTTATCGTTATCGCTATTTCGCTATCGCTATCGCTATCTTTTATCGTTATCTTTATCGTTTATCGTTATCGTTGCCGTTACCGTCATCGTTATTTCTTATACTATCCTTACAAACCAAGTATAAAGCCAATCGGATGAAAATCAGTGTTTTTGGCTGCTCAAATTTTCCAACATCAGAAAATTACATTTCAATTCATTTCACTTACTATCCTTAGAAAGTCGAATTTCAAGTCAATCGGATGAAAAATAGATTTTTGCTTATCGAATTTTCCGAGAATTTTCCTTGCGGGCAGATTTTCCGAAATCGGGAAAATACGTGTCGAATTATTTTGTACACTTCGCTTACCAACCCAGATTCAAGTCAATCGGATAAAAATACAATTTTCCCCATACAAACTTTCCCGACGCTTTTCCGGGTGGAATTTTCCTCGTCTTAGTACGCACTTTCACCACATAAGGAAACTCCTGTCCAAATTTCAGCCCTCTAGCTCTTACCGTTAAGCTGTGCGATGCTCACCAGTCAGTCAGTCAGGTTGAACAGTTTTATATATATAGATAGGGTCGCAAATGCTTCCTTCTACGTGTTACATACTTTTGCACAACTTCATGATCCCCCTTTTCCCATTTTTAATGGGAACAGGGTATAAAAATAGAGGAAGTTAACTTCGGCTTGGCCGAAGTTTTGCAGCCTCCATTGAAAACAAAAAATGGTTTTCTAACTAAGACTTCTTTTCGGACCTAACTTTTCTATGGAAGCTATACTATATAGATGTCCGATTTCCACCAAACTTAGTGAAAAAGTATAAAAAACTAACAATTACGACAACATAACATTACAAAAAAAAATACCGAAATTAAGACAAAAATGCTCAACAACGAAAATTGGGAGACTTTATAGGATCCCATTTAAGACAAAAAAGTTTTCCCACTAGAACCTCTTTTTCGGCCGATCATTCGAACTGCAGCTATATGCTATAGTCATCCGATTTTGACAAAACTCTGTAGAATTGTGTGAAAGCATAACAAATCAATAAATGCTGATTTTAGGTCATTTCCATGGAAAACAAAAAAGTTTTTCTAACTAAGACTACTTTTCAGACTCTACTTTTCTATGACAGCTAGACTATATAGATGTCCGACTTCGACCCAACTTAGTGGAATCATGGGAAAGCATAGCAAACTAAGAAATACGAAGTTTGAATGCGTTTCCATTGAAAACAAAAAAGTTTTTCTCACTAGAACTATTTTTTTGACCGATCGTTCCTATGACAGCTATATTCTATAGTCATCCGATCCGGCCGGTTCCGACAAATGTGCAGCGTATAAGTACTAGAAGACTTCGTGCAAAGTTTGGTGAACATAGCCTTCAAACTGACGGAGGAGATAGCATAGAAACAGACAGACGCACAGACGGACGGACAGAAGGAAAGACGGACAGAAGAAAAGACGGACAGGGCTAAATCATTACACAAGAGTCGAGCCTATCACCTCTACTCCATAGAGCTACCTTGACAAGCTATCTCACCACCCCAACAAACTGGCTAAAAACTTGTTAAGAAGACGGAGAATCCAAGGTGTACGTCAAAGAAGAAGGTTAAAGAGAGTCTTACCCAAGGACCTGAACTCACGGCGACTCTAGCAGGACACCATTTACACCAAATTCTCACACTTTCTCACTAAATACCTACATTAAAACACTTATACATTATCGGTAAGCCCAAATGGACACTGCCAAGTACTGTTAAAACCCAATATCACACTAGCATACGCGGCCAAAAAAAGGGTAGCAGAAGGCTAGTTATTGAAGGATACTTTACCAATAAAAATCTCTATCTCTATCAAAGGGCTAAATCAACTCAGCTCGTCGTGCTGATCAAGAATATAAGTACTTTATGTGGTCGGAGATGCTTCCTCCAATGCGTTACAAGCATTCGGACAATTTTATAATACCCTCTGCAAGATATTTCTGTCATCCTTACTTTTTGGATTCCGAAAAAAATGTTGAGTAATATTCACAAGTCAAAAAAAAAAACTTTAAAAATTTAAAAAAAAAAACGAGTTCTGGTTCAACAACTTAAAGCACGTGTTGACTAAACGGTAGCTGGTCAAAAGTTAGGTAATCGGCGGTGTTCCAGAAATCTCTAGAGATTTTCGTATAAACGGTTTCATTTCGAACTGCAACCGCTTGCCTTTACATGTAAAGCATCTCCAAAATTCCAGGCTACTAGATAAGATGACTAAAGTTGAGAGATTTGAAACTGACTGTTCAGCACCAAGTACATTTCAAACGTACAGTTTTCCTTTCCTATAATCTAGTAGGCGACATTATTCTTGACACTTTACATATAAAGTCCTGACAGTTTAGTTCAAAATCCAATTGTTTATATGAAAATCCCTAGAGGTTTCTGGAACAAAAGGCTGTAACTTATTTTTTTTTTTTGGGCCAATATTCGGGTGACTCACAACACCCAGCGGCTTGGAAAACCCCATCATCCCCTACTTTTGGTCATGTGGTGAACAAAATGATGAACGAAGTATAAATAGCATTCTGGGAACGATAAATTTTCGTTAAGATCGTCGTTCAGTTCATTCTCTTGATTTACACAAAGCTCCAAATCGTTTTGTCAACTTCATCTCCTCGATTGCTGGAAAAAGGGACAACCATCTGGTCACTACATGTCGGAAAAGGTCTTTGTACTCAAGACCATCGAAACTCTACTTCAGACGTCGACGGATTTGGTACTCATCGAAAATTCAGTGAAGATTTTCAACACCAGAGTTTGACTTCTTGACTACTGTTTAAGCCACTTAATGCGCCTGTACGTTTAAGTTTGGATTATATTTAAGAATAGCCCCCAAAAAGGATTTTTTGAAAATCGAAATACTTTAGAAGAAATAACCATTTGAGTGACCTAAATTTCGTTCTTACCATCTCTGATATCTGTTTGTTCATACGCACAGACAGACGGACGGACAGACGGACATGGCTAAATCGACTCGGTTGTTCATGCTGATCAAGAATACATATACTTTATAGGGTCGGAGATGCTTCCTTCTGCCTGTTTCGTACTTTTGCACAAACTTAATATACTCTGTGTACCTTTGGTTCAGAGTATAAATAGGCAAAATGCCCATTATTGCAGATTTTGTAGAACTTAAAACTAACGCTAAGTATTGTTTTAAGTTAGTTCTTATATATAAGTTAAGCTTTTGTTTAGCTTTTTATCAAAATTGAATCAAAAAGATCATTTTAATACCAAACAAATGATCCTTTCAATTTAAGTCTAGATATTTCTAGTAATAGACCTACATAAATATGTATGCAAAAGTTATTATAACCCAAAGCATCTTTAGTTAGTTATGACTGACAATTTTTGCGGCAATGCTTTATGGCATACTGTACATGTTAGCCCCAATTTGGGGCGAGTGGGAAAAAAGAAAAGCAGCATCATCAGCATCAGCCCATGACAGTTGCAACTGCAACTTTCTAATGCCGCAACTGCAGCAGGCGGGCAGGCCGGGCCAGGCCAGGCCAGCTACAAACGGATGTGGATGTGGATCGCGAAACGTGGCGCATTATGTGTGCCAACTGCAATCGCTCCAAGCACGAGCAACAAAAATGAATTTCTCCGCTTTGCTTTTCACTGCAAATTACTTAACTATTTTCCCCAGTTTCGCTTAGTCGTGCAATTTGTTTGCTTGTGCAGTTGTTGCATGCTGTTGCATATTAGCCATGCCCTCACAAAAGGCGGCGGCAGTGAAAAGTTGGTCATGACAATCAAATGGCAACCATGTGTCTCTGTGTGCACTCAGGCATGGTTGGCGAAGAGAAGGGAGAACCTGTACAAGTAGGCGTTTAATTTTAGTGCTACTACCCCTATGCATGCCGAATGCACATACTTACCATACGTAGGCACATATATATACAGATACAGATATATAAGTATTGCATATTTTACACACTCCTGTCCCCTATTAGCATACATATGCATGTACTTCTTTAGATCAACAGCGAACTTGACTGCAAACGAGTTGGTCGTAGGGAAAAAAAACAGGAGGAGAACCTGAATTAGTCACTGGATGACTAACTGTACATCCATTTCCAATGAGTCACGCCCGCTAAATGCAGACCTCATCCTCATTAAGTTCTTAAATACAAAATGAATAAATAGTTAATAGTCAAGTCTAGATGTTGGTATGGGCCACCTTACTGCATGTTAGATATTCGCTATTTTTATGTAGTTTTTTTTAATCATAAAATATATTCTTAAAACCTACATTTAGGAGCTTATGCGTTGTCGACCTGAGGCTTGAAATAACAAATAGCCATAAAAAGTCTATCTCTACTGCATACTTTATTACTTGTAATTGTTTTAGTTGAAGAAAAGATTTTCTTGAACAGTTTTTTGTCTACAGTCCTGACTGATTGATTTACAATCAACGAACAGCCTCAACAGTCAGTCGATGTCATTTGCGGTAAAAGCGAGCCCTTAAGCGGAGTTGTGCAAATTTGATCATTAAGTTGATCTAATTATCTTTAGATCGACAGGAAGCTTGGGTTATATTCTCATACATTTTGAAAAAGTCAAATTAATCACTTAAACTTAAAACAAGAACAAATGTTCTTGAAATGAGCACAATTCAACTCAACCCAGCCACCGCAAAAATTTGTAGCTATTTAGACGTGCTTCTTGAAAAACGTGCGATGGTGCAACGAGCTAACACGCCACCGTCGTTACGTGCAAAAGTTCTTGGGCTCGATCCCCGACAAGTCTTACAAAAATGTGCATTGTTTTAATTACAAGCGATGTCTCTGATTCTAGCACATTATCAGCGCTTGTAAATAATATTTACTCCTAAACCAATTTAATGAGATTACCGAAAATGTGTGATCCATTTATAACCTTGCACCAAACTCTATCAAATTTTTTACCCAGTTGAGCATAAAATGTTCTCAAAAAGGGAACATTTCAACTCAAATCTAATTTTTGCGTTCTCAATAATTTGTTCTTGAAGTAACAACATTGTACTTCTTCCTCTTCTTTGGTCATAAAAGTTTATCACAACCGTTGAATGGTCTCGGTCGCTGCTATTTACACCCTCCAATCGCCTCTGTCTTGAGCAAGCTAGCCCAAGTAGGGCAGACAAGCTTCTGAAATATCTTTCTCCACTTGATCTTCCTATCTCAGTTTCGGTCGTCCTTGCCTGGTTTTTTTTTTCGAGCTATCGCATTTCGTTGAACGGTCTCAGTCGCTGCTATTAATGCCCTCCACTCGTCTCTGTCTTGAGCAAGTTGCCATCAGTAGGACACACCAAGATTCGAAATATCTTTTTCCACTTGGTCTTTCCATCTCAGTTTCTGTCGCCCTGCCTGGCTATTTTTTCAAAGTCTTTCGCGTTCTGTTTGTACACCCTTCTTGCTGGAGCTTCTTCATTTATTCGATTAACATGTCCAATCCTGCTTAGCCGCTGTTGTTTTATGCGCTTTACTAGATCAGTGTCCCCATAGAGCACATACACCAACTTTAATATGTCCATAGATCCTCCGAAGGATTTTTTTTTGGAACACGACGATCGATGCATTTTTCGCTGTCGTTAATATCCAATCCTCTGCGCCGTATTGCAGGACTGGGATGATAAGCGACTTGTATAGCGCAACATTGGTTTTTCAACTGAAAACGAAACGGGCCAAGCGGCCCGTCTGTAAACTTAAAAGTAGATCGTCTGCCAAAGAATACAACGGAAATCATACCACCAACGGATCAATGTGCGATTTCTACGTTTAAGGCTCATTACATTATTAGAAATCATCTGGAAGAACGTATAGGTTGACTGCGCAAAGGCCTCGTCATCATTACAGATTGACGTCTTATCAGATTGTTGCTTTGGCTTCTGATGCAGAATTGAAAGACTTTACCACCAGTTGAACAATTTGGAAAGAAAGGCACTCACAAATGCGGAACTTATAGAGAGTAATGAAAACACAGCCACTGACAGAAATGAAGAGGGAAATGTTGAGGAACGATTCCTTTTTTTTTTTGAGGAAAAGGATTTGCGGAATTCAATCCGCTTGCAAGTTTTTATAAGGTTAACAAAGACTGGAACGGGAGCAGTATGCCAGCTGAGAGGAACGATTCCATTTCCATTGAATTTATAAAAAAGATTCTTGATCAGGTTGATGAATTAATTGATAAAATGTCCTATTCTGATCCCTTTCAAAGCAGAATACTGTCGTTTTTCCCTTCAAAGGTCTTTTAAAACGAGAAAACAAAGCTACCTTCGTCTGTGCCGAAGTTTAAATACACTTGAAACTTTTGTGATCACTGACTTAATTTTTGTGACCAATAACTTACTTTATACGTATGTTTAAAACAGAACAAGTAAGGGAGCTGTAGTCGAGTGCCCCGACTATAAAATACCCTGTTCCCTTGACTTCTTGTGTTTTCATACACATGACACACACACTCACACATACACACACTCTACTAACGCACAACAGAACGCGGTAACTGACAATGCAAGGCCCCTCCTCCCATAAGCAAAATTGATTCGTATATAACTTGGTGTTTATTGTCCGATCTTATTGATCTTTTCAGAATAGATAGATATTGGGCCTTACTTGATATATGTAAAGTTTCTAAGCTCTATCTTAAAATTTGTGGCTGTGACAGTTTTTTGCTTAAAGGGGGAGGGGGAGGAATTTTACAACAAATCTGAAACAAATCTGAAATTTGTGGCTCTAGCTCTTATAGTCTCTGAAGAAACACGGGTGGACGGACAGACGACAGGCTAAAATCGACTCAGCTGTTGATGCTGATCAAGAATATATATACTTTATAGGGTCACAAATGTTTCCTTTATCTTGTTACATACTTTTGCACAACTTCATGATCCCCCTTTTCCCATTTTCAATGGGAACAGGGTATAAAATAAGGTAGGAGTTAACTTCGGCCCGGCCGAAGTTTGGTTTACCCCTGTAGCATCCATTGAAAACAAAAAAAGTTTTCAAACTAAGACACTTTTTGGACCTTACTTTTCCTATGGATCTTTACTATATATAGATGGGAGGGTCAAAGAAGTCACCTATTGGAAGATGCTCTTATTTTTACAAATAGCCGCCAAAGTCAGATCTGTTTTGACATTTGTGGACTGACTAGACAGATGTAGAATACAAGTGAACAAGCCATGGATCGATATACTCGCCAAGAAGGAACGGGAATAAGTTGTTAATAATCGATTTTCGACCAAAATCGTAATGAGCGATGAGCTCATTTATAACCTCAGCGGGTACTCTGAACAAGCAAACAAACATCGCTTTTTGGGACACCGAAAATCCACAAGTATTTGACGAAGGAGGAGACACCACCCGCTCAAAGTGACTGCATGGTGCGCTGTTCACGCTGGAGGAGTCATCGGTTTTTTTCGAGAACGGCGCTGGTCAAACGACAACAGTGGACGGTGCGCATTGCAGGGTCATGTTAGCCGGGTTTTCTTCCCAATTTTGGGAGTAAGAGCACGGGAGGGCATGGCATCTCATCGCACAGCACCATAGCATATGATTGTTGCCCCATGTCTAATATGCTATTTATACACCCAAAGAAATGAAGAACGAGTCGGCGAGAACGTATTCTTATTGGTTTTAGTATTTATCTTCTTGGTTTTTTTAAGAAGAAATCTTCTCGGATCAAAGAAACAATCGTTCTCGACTTCGAGTTTGAGGGCGAGGGAAGTGCGGGGAGCCAAAAATCGGAGAGCATATGAGAACAATTCTCTCTCTCGCTCTCAGCATTGGTCGGCACTGGCACCGTCAATTTATAGTACGACTTAAAAGCAACGGTAAACACCCGAGGTGTGATGGTGTCAGTGAGTCCAGGCTTTCGAGGTCCCGCGTTCGAGCCCCAGTCAGGGTAAGAAAAAAAAAATAAAATAAAATAAATTTTAAATAAATCACTACAAAAGGAAGAGTGGGTGGTTGGTATTGAGCTACAACCCCTCTGAGTGTACTTTTGCGCACTTCTTCCTAATTTATGAACATGTAATCTCGAAAAGGATTGAAGGAAGCAGGTTTGGAATGAAACAAGCTCGAAAGGATTTTTCATTAAATGATATCGAGATTGAGTAGAATATCTAGTAAATCGAGATTGAATTGTTAAGCTTGTGCCGCCATTACTCTAAGAAATTAGGTTTGAATTTATCTCGCCGTTATTTTTTCTGTGTTTGGATTATCCAGGACGCTTAAGCTACCACATTATTCAATTTTAAGCTGAAAAATTCTTTTAATATACTCTCTGCTATTTGTAATATTTGTAAAATTGTCCTCATTTTGAACTTAAGAAAATTCATCCTACACTTGACAGTTGAACGCACTTTACATTTCGCCCACTTTCAGTTGTTATGCTTTTGGCAAGGACCAGCAGGCCTATTAATGTCCTGTGACCTCGTCGTGTGCTGCTGCCTAGTGCATTCAACTGGCGTCGCTTTTAGTCAACAGCCCATCCAGTCAATGTCCGAAATATCCTATTAAGCCTGTGAGCCTGTGACTGTGCCGAGTTCGTCGGCTCCCGTGAGCCTTTCGTAATGCGCAGTTGACCCGACAACGACGACGACCGACGCCGGCCGCTGCCATTGCACTACCCCAACTCCGACACCTGCCGTCTGATGAACCGCCTCCACCCCCCCCCCAAACTTTCCAAGCTTCCGTCGACAAACCCCCCCCAAAAAAAACGAAAGGTTATTATAACAATAAGGAGCAGCAGTAGCGGCCAATGTCTGGACTCACACCGCCGGCAGCCTGGACGAGTCTAATAACCTTTCCCTTTCACTGAACAGCAAAAGTCGTCGACGTCGAATCTTCCTGCCTGCCTGCTCCTGTTCAGCCCCTTATGTAAGTTTGTGTACGGCTAATGAAATTTTGCCGTCTGCCTTAACTTAGTTCGGCTGCCACGACAGCCTGGGTTATATAAACATATACACCAACTGAGGTCCTGGCGCTTATAGGAATCAAAAGGCCAAACTTTTGTAGGGGCCTGCTGAGCACAAGAATGTAAGCAAAATAACAGAGCAGCAGACAGACAGAGAACATTTGCCAAGGGAGAGAAACTCACACGGCACAGTATGATGTGCTCGATAAAAGCTATCAAAAAAGTTTTTCACTCGCGGGTGTACCAAAAATCTCTAGAGATGTTCGTATAAGCGGTTTCATTTCGAATTACAGCTCCTTGCCTAGATTTGATGACAAAAGTTGAGAGATTTGAAACCGACTGCTCAAGGACAAGTAGATTTTATCCGTATATTTTACCTTCACTAAAACCTACACTCATAAAAAAAGTCCCAAATTAGCCCTTAAAATAAGAAATTCGCCTTTGAAATCCGTCCTAAGGCGACACACCCTAAAATTAAGAAAAATAATTTCTAAATATTATGGAAAGCTTTTCTTAACCAAAGGGCTACTTTAGAATTTCTTACTGAATCATAGAAAACTATTTTCTTATAATAAAAAATTTTTTTTCTAATGTAGAGACAATTTTTTTATGCGTGTTCTCTTTATAAGAAAAGGTTTAATTTGATTTTCTTAAAAGCAGAAAAAAATTGTTTAAGACCACCGGTTTAGGTCCACCACCGGGTACCATTGTCCACCACCGGGTTCAGGTCCACCTCCATGGCCATCCTCCAGGACCACTCCCCAAATCTCTTAGGGGCCACCACCGGCTTCAGGGTCCAAGTCCACCACCGGTCCAGGTCCAAGTCCACCACCGGTCCAGGTCGAAGTCCACACCACCGTTCCAGCTCCAGGTCCAGATCCGCTTCGCTTCGCTTGAACAACACCCCAGCTGCTTTGATTAATTTTTATTCAATAAATAAAAATTTTCAGGGATTGACTGGGATTAGAACCCAAGACCTTTGTCGAGCGCAACGACGGCGGCCGCTTTGACGGTTAGGCTATTTCACAGCGTTGAAATGGCACCTCTGAATGGGTTACTTATATTTTTGCAGTGGAGCAAAAATTCCTGAAATCTAACACCTATTTTTCTAAAAGCAATGGCTACTATCGCTATATATTTTAAGAAAATTAGTTCCCGGAAATTTTCCTGTTTTTAAGAAATTACAGTTTTCTCTTTAAGGGCTACTTTTTCTAAAATTAAAGGTTAATTTTGCCCTTATCAGAAAAATCTGGCTTTTCTGGCAACTGACCCAACTTTATGTTACATCAAATAGTAGTATCAGACATCTAAGTTTGTGGTTATTCAAACATTTCTGAATGTTAGACTTAAGAACGGGCTTAGAGGCCTAAGACTCGGTGGAATTAAGGGCGATCCTTGAACAGTAAGAAGTACAGGGTGACTATGAATATTGAATGGAATTCAATTTTCTTTTATTGATGTTAACGGTCATTCAATTTTTATTAAATATAGCTTAATAAGATCTAAAAATAATTGAATTTAAATGCCCCACTGCTCGTTGATGCATGTGCGGCATCTTATCAAAAAGTTGTTCATTACTGCTTGGAGAGTTGACACAGGAATAGCCGCAATTGTTGCTCGAATGGATTGCTTTAGTTCATTCAAATTTGTCGGTTTTGTTTTGTAGACTTCCTGTTTGCAATAACCTCACAAGAAAAAGTCAGGTGCAGTACGGTCGGGCGACCTGGGGGGCCAACGGAGTGTGGAGTTTCTGAATATCAGCTAATTGGGAAATTTTCGTTGCAATTTTGTATGTGAGGAGTTGCACCATCTTGCTGAAACTACACAGACTTGAAAGGAATTCTCTTTCGGCGTATTTCTGGATAGAAAAACTCTCTCAGCATGCTCAAGTAACGGTTTCCAGTAACAGTAACGGTGTGGGTGTGACCGTATCTTCGAAGATCTAGGGCCCGACAATGCTGCGTGATAAAACTTCACACCACTCTGTCACACGAAGTGGATGCAATTCCGTCTCATGGAGTATCTGTGGGTTAGAAGTACTCCATATTCGACAATTTTGTTTGCTTATGTTGCCGTCTAAGTCGAAATGGGCCTCGTCAGACAGTCCAACATGTTATCGTCCTCTTCAACCATTTGAAGCATCTTCTGGCAAAATTCCAAGCGAATCGGCAAGTGTGCTGCGTTCAGTTTGTTGGCCATTTGAATTTTATATGGGAATAAGTTCAAATCATTGTGCATAATTGACTGCTTGTACCCATTTGAGCAGATAAGTTCCTTGTCGAAACTCATGGATTGTTTTGTATGGCTGCAGCTACCGCAGCGATTGTTTCTTCCGCTCGAACTGTAGGGTTTCGATGGTAAAATCTTCTTTTGACTGTCCCACGCTCGGCCAAATTGTTAACAAGTCTCATTATGGTCCATCTGGTCGGAGGATCGCCGCCAAACGTGCGCATATACTCTCTCTTTAAACCGAAACTACGGACTCCAGGGCGTGATAGCGGAGGACAATCCAAATTCTTGTTTCAGTGTCCCAATATACTTTTTCCAAAAATTTAAAGATTAATCTACAAAACAAAAAAAAATTAAGTAGATTCATCAAATAGAAAATTTTTTTTGGTAGCAGCTTTCATTAGCCACATCATTTCGGGTGTGTCGCTATTTCGGAAGTTCAAAACTATGACTCTCCGAGCAGATTTAAGGGTAAGTGGCGATGATATTCTCAAGGAAGGGCTTTAAGAGTTGAATTAGAGTGAAATTTTGGTCGATCAACGAACAGAAATGAGTTTTAAAATGTTTTAAAACACCTTTCCCGCGCAGATGTTAGTGCAAATCTGGACTTCATACTTGAGAAGCGTTTTAGGGCTTGAGACTGGGAGAAATTAAGGACGAACTTTGAACAGAGAATCCGATTTTACCAAGTTTTCGGACTGCCTTGTCTTCGAAAGTAGGGAAAAAATTACTTTCCAAACAGATTTAAGCAAAATTTGGAAAGTTATCCTTGAGTACAGGCTTTAAGGGTTGAGATTCGGCGGAATTTAGGGCGATCCCAGAATTTTTCATTTTTTAAACTTTGCCGTAACTTTAAAAGTCAGAAAAAAATCTTTCTTTCGAATAACGGTCTTAAAGGACTCCAGCGAGGCTACTTTCGTCCAAATATTGAAGAAACTTATAATCTTTTATTAAAATATTTGGATAAACGACCAAGTTTTAGCTATTTGAAGATGTGTAACCAGGTGGTTACCTGTTAACAGTATGAAATAATTTTCCTTAACAGATCACCTTTGCCATTCTTGATGTTTTGAAATTGTAATCCGAATTGCCTTTCTTTAAGCTTTCGAACCACAGTGCCACGCGCAGGAATATTGAGACATAGGGCAGTAGGAAGGAAGAGTTCCCGTCAAGTGAACGAACTTGCGGCTGCTGCTCTTGGTGTTGCTGTTGGTAGTGGTGTTTGCATTAGTATTGGTAAACTTGACGCCTGCCCAAATGTCATTGCACGCAGACGACGCCAAGCAAAGACTTAACCTTGAAAGTTTAGCCAGAGAGTGGGCAAAGGCAAAAAGGACGAAAGAGAGAGATTCATATGTGTTTGTATGTATGTATGCATGACTCATAGACATGGTCGTGAGTTCAAGATTGGAATGCAATGGAAATGATCAGCGCACGAAATGAGAACGCCATCAGAGCGGGAGGGGGAAAGAGGGGGTGCCATTTCTACCATCAAACATCAAAACATAGCGCAGCATATCAATTGACTTGGCCAAAATAAAAAGAGAAAGCGGGGCCCCCGTTAAAGAACACGAAACACTAAACACAACGGTAAGATGATGTGGGGAACCAACAAAGAATAAAACTGGGTCGTTCATGTTGGCAGTGCCTCCTCAGCAACTTGAACTTGTTCGCCGCACAGGGTGACTTGTCTGTTGCTGGTGGAAGGCAGAGTGGGGGGATTGTGGGTGTAAGGTTTTGAGATGCGCTGCAGGCTTGCTCTCAATCTCTCTCAGTCTCTTGTTGTGCTCTCAGAACTTTGGTGTTGGCGTAGCTGCCGGCATCGACGTTGACGTCAGCGTCGCTGTTCGCTTGGCTCGCCAACAACAATTTCAGTTTCGATTGGTTTGGCGCTGAGGCAACAGCAGCAACAACAACAACAACAACCAATCGAATAAAGATCAACAAACAAACGGAAAGCTCCTCGAAGATTCTTTCAAAGTGAAAAGTGAAATTTTCGTGTAACAAAAACAACAAAATAATAAAAACAGAAACCAAAGTCGGCCGCTACGCGCGAGGTGGCAGCGCCAGCGCAGCGCTTAGAATTTCATAACTGCTGCGCCGCGGCCTTTTTGTTAATTTCTTTTGTAATTTGTGGCGCAATTAATGAAATTGAAATACATAAACATTTGTATGTATGTGAACTAAAAAAAGACGCAAATAGACTACACAAATCGAACGACATACATATGTATGAATGTATCACTTATATTTTTGTGCAAATAACCCAATAAACAGCCGAAAACACCGCCGGAACAAATGCAAATATAACAACAAAAATATACATCATAAAAAGACGCGATCAAAACAAAAAGCCAAAAAATCGGAAAACAATAACAAGTAAGCAAGCCAAAGTCGACTAATTAATACTCTGGAATGTATGTATGTATTTACATATTCGTATTATGGTTAAGTAAACATCAATTGATTTGGTATGTCACGACATTTTTATACATTTATATATGGTATACATATATAGAAAAAAGCGATAGAATGACAAAAAAGACTTCGAATAAACCGAGAGTAGGCCTATTCCAGTGCCGACCAAATGGAGAGAACAGAAAAATGTGCCTGTGTTGATGAGCACAAAAGACTACAGCCGACTTACTTGCTTTTCTGTGCTCCCCCATTCACGCAGGCATAAGTTCGGCTCGTGTTTGTGTAAACGACACGAGTGACTTCGGCCATCACCAGTATAAGATAAGAGAAGAAAAAAAGTTCTTTAAATTCAAAGACCTTTTTGTAAATGCCAAAAAAAATATTCTGTTCATATCATCAAATCAAATCATAATGAAAATATCATTAACAGCAAAAAAAGGGTCATAAAACAAGACTCATAGCAACGCTTATCAGATTACATTTCACAACCTGCATCCAATTACAAAGTTTTTAGTCCCTTTCAAGGCTGAAAATCAGTTTTTAACCGAGCCGGTTCGAGCCCGGAATTCCGACCATTATTGTACTGTAAACCGAACCGTATAACAAACCTCTTCAGAAATAACAGCAGAACCTGAAAAAAACCTCACAAAAATTATTGATATTCTGTTCGTTCGTCGGTGTCGGGGGACTGAGTCTTAAAATCGACAGGAAAGTTTAATAAGAAAATCTACAAAAGATTTCAGAATTACTTATAATATCGCAGACTTAAAATAGACTTTTACATAACAAAAAATTATCTTGACTTTAAGGGGCGATTTTTTCTTTTTACAAATAGCCGTTGTTTTAAAATATCTAAGTTTTTGTACCAAGTTAATAACCAAAAAAAAAGAAATGGTTGTTTTTATGGGTTTAAACCAGCCAACAAAAAACTAATAAAATATTTTAGGTAATTTGTTTTGTGGATGTGGGAACACAGCATAATTATTCTAAGTCTGATTAAAATAAGGTGACTATAATGCAGGGATGCAAACCGGTTCTGAACCGAACCTGTTTTGAACCGAACCGAACCGCTTATTCCCGCTGATGAACTGAACCGAAACAACCGGCTTCCTTTCAGAAATGATGAGCCGAACCGAAAACAAAACACAAAGAAATCTTTTCGGTTCAGTTCTTCGACGAGTTTTAGGACGTGAATCGCTTTCATCTAGCCAATGACACTTATTAATATGGGATATAGATAGATGTCTGATTTCAACCAAACTTGGTGAAATCATGAAAAAGCATAATACACTGTTAATTACGAAATTTGGAGGCGATCCCATTTAAAACAAAAAGGTTTTCTCACTAGAACTTCTTTTTCGACCGATCGTTCCCTATGGCAGCTGTAAGCTATAGTCATCCGATTTCGACTAACTTAGTGAAATCATAGGAAAGGATAGTAAACTAGAAATACGTACTTTGGAGGCGTTTCCATTAAAAACACTGGGAGCTTTAAGATACAGTCATCCGATCCGGTCGGTTCCGACATATTAGCAGCGTGCAGTAAAAAAATGACTGCGCAAGATTTCAGCTCGATAGCTTTTAAACTGAGAAACCCCTTTGCAATGGTGTAAAAAGCAAGGTAAAGGCTCTAAAATAACTTACCAAATGAAGGCTGAGCAAGATGTGCATAAGTACAGAAAACAATGATTGACTTATAGCCCATTTCCACTATAGCAAATAGTACAAAAAATATGTAACATTTTTTTCCATAGAAACGTAAGTCAGTGTCTTGGAAGGACTACCATGAAGTCATGCTCATGGATCGGTGGGAGGAGAATTTTGTCGCGGGACACCCATTTATTTGGAAGGATGGTTGCCAAATTAATTGAATGGAGAGAAGTTCACAAAAATATAAGACATTTACGTCAGTGTCCCAGAAATCTCTTCCAACCAAATTCCAACCCAAAACCAATTCTCGGTGTCCTAGAAATCTCTTTCGGGTTTCGGTTGGTTTCAAACCTCTCGTATTTTGTTGGGAGATTTTGACAAAACAACCAATACACAAACTAGCCAATACATTAACCAACCAATAGCGAATTCACGAACCCACGCAATATATCACAGTTTTTGTAGTAGGACCATAATCTTATACACACCTTTCGAACTTCGAAGAAAACGAAATCTCTCGAAGTTCTGGAACACTGACGGCCAAAATCTCTAGAGATTTCCAGGACACCCCGTTAAAGCGCATATACAAGTAAATACAAGATAAGAAGGATTTTTTTATACAGGTCTGAACTAAAAACGCAAGGTGTTTCAGACGGTGCTCTATCAAAATGAGATCCGTAAAGTCAGTGTAGCCATCATCCTCTTTCTCAAACACATGGGAATTCAGTTTGTCTGAAGAAACGCTAACTGGACCAGGCCGAGATGACAATGTTTGTAAAGGCTATGGTGGCTGCCACAACAGAGCAGATGGAGGTACTTGACCGACAAACAACTTCTCGCTTGGGCTTACCGACCGCATGGAGAATGCCACCATAGAATTTTGGTCTTATATGTTCAAACTATACAATACAATTTAAAGCAAGTATTAGTTTGTTTTTATATTGTTGTTTTTTCTTGGTTTTTTTCTTTTTATGTTATTGGACTAAAATAATTTAACTATATAATTTTTTTATTTTTTTTCCATTTTATTTGAAAAAGTATTTAAGCAATAATTATATAATAATGTCTCATACCAAATGCGCCAGCATTTATTGTTTTTACACCCAAGAGAGTTTGGGGCAAAGATGTAATGCATAATAACTCAAATTTGAATTGTTACTTTCCATTCGTTTGTTTACGAAAATATAATATATTTATATTTGTATAATTCTCCCAAGAAAAAATATTTATAAATAAAAGTTTTTGGGTTTATAGGGGATATGGTTTATTTATTTTTTTGTTTGGGGGGGGATCGAGAATATTTTAAATTTGGTAGCTACAGGGTACATTAAAGTTGGGGTTGACCGACTTTTAAATTTTCAAAAAGACTTTTTTAACGCAATTAAGTTTTATTCAATCTATTTTCAATGTTTCTGCAAATAAAATTGTAGATAAAATAAATAAGTTAGTAAAAATTTAAAAAAATAATAAACAATAGCAGGGAAATGTATGTTTCTTTGTGCTGCATAAAAATGTTTAAATAAACTCTTGTTACCCATATTCAGGCCATATTCTGTTCTCTGTTCTCAGTATGTCATAACTCAAACCAAGTGTGGGATATGTTTGCATTTGCCTATATGAACATATGTACAATGTAAATAGTAGTCTAGTCTCAGAGACGTTGCATTCTGGACTTACTCGTTTCAATAAAATTCAACAAAAACAACAAAAAAACGCACTTAGCTGCTGGCGGTTTGAGTGTGCGTGTAAATATCCGTTATATGCCGAGTATCTGTTCAATATCTGTATGTATAGATAGATACATAAGTATTTATGCATGTACAATGTACATATATGTGCATACTGTGAAACAAAGGAACAACTTTTCCGTTGCAATGGCCGCCAACGCAACGACGTAGTTGTTGTCAAGTCCAAGTCCGATGACTTCCGTATGTGTGAATTGGCGCGTAATCGCAATCAATCGCCTGAACTTGCACTTGCACTTGTAGTTCACTTCACTTTTATCTGAATCTGAAAGGCACGCAAACTTTTCATTTTATGAATGAAACAGCAGGGTCCCAGCGAACACACACACACTCGAACAAAACTTATCACTAACAAATCTATCAAATGGCAGGCAAATTGCAAAGGGCAATAAGCCAAACGCGACGCCGCTCACGCATGAGTCAGTTCGGTTTGGTTCAGTTTCAGTCAGTGTCAAGATCGGTGGGAGACAAAAAAGCTGATAATTTTTGGTGCCGCGCTTCCTGTACACTTTACTGAGTATGGGTATATGCGCTCTATGATCCGTATCATCGAATTTTATTTCCACTTAATCCACTTGGCATTGAGCAATCGGTTCCAACTGCTTAAGTAATTCCGATTTTCGTCTAACCTAATCTAGTAACCGTTCCATATAACATGGTTAAGTTTAAACTATAAGTGCAATTTTCAACAAGAAAAAAAGCGTAAATTTACCACGCAGGAGCTTCTGGGCGACCCCTTGTTTTTTTTATAAAAACCTGCCGTAATTTCGGGCAAACTAATTTTAAGCAAAACTGCATTAAGGACATTTTCAGTAATGGCAGCTTTTTATGGACTAGTGTAAATTGGCTATAAACCAGATGTTTAGACGAGTTATTATTTGAGTACCAAAACTTGACAAATAAAATCAACAAAATAGAAAATGCCAAGACAAGCTTTGAGTAAGCGAAAAATTGACTTGGCCTTTTAAGAAATAGTATGCAAACTAGCTGCATCAATAAGGAAAATTAAAACAATGTTTGGAGTAGGTGATGGCGGCTCTTTAGGTCTTATTGCAGACTGAGTTTTATTATTTAAATCTTATGTGTCCACGACCTTCAGTTAAGCTACGGAATTGTTAAATAGAGCTATTTTAAGTTTGTTTTAAATATGTCAGTAGAGTCGTCTTCTTGTTTTCGAACTGATGGCATACGAGTTGGAGGATCCCTTTGCAGCTTTGATCAGCTTATCGACCAAGCACTCGGCAATAAAATTGGTGTTACTGACAGTAGCCAGATGGCCTGGTTAACGCAACGCACGAGTGACACATCCACCATAAATCATTTCGAGCGAGCGCTTGACAGTGCGACAGGAATTCAGCTTCTTGCCATTGTTGCGTCCCTTTAACATCATCGCTCAGGTCAGCCGATCACTGGGCCTTGCGGAAACAAATCAAATTTTTAAAAACAACATTTTTTCTAGCACATCGGATCCAAGCAAAACAGCCAAATAAGCCATTTTCTGCATTTTCATGCCTAATTTACAGTTAATCTATTAGAGATATGGAGCTTCTAACGCTAGATTCCGATTCAGTGTGAAAAACTTGTCTAGAATCTATAATTCTTTAAGGTTTGAAGATCCTCCGCTGAGAATATATCAATTTTGAAATCTTGTCAAAGTACTTATGCCAACCTCCGTTTGGTTAATTCGATTAATATTTTCTAACCCAAGCAGCTGATTTTACAGTGGTGCTCATAGACTTAAGCCACTGCCACTACCATAAACTGATTTCTTAATAACTTTTTGCTTATTACATTTTGCAACACTGTTTTGCAGTTGATCACAGTAAAAATCATAGGATTCGGGGGTTCCCAAAAATTGACTAAATGTCAAAAGGATATTGCCGGGGTCTTCTCATTGAGCAACTTTTTTTCGACTTTTTTTTGCATTTATTTATAGCTTGGATATTCAAAAATATCCCCCAAAAGGATTTTCGAAAACTCGAATTAGTTTAGAGATAGCTTTTAGTGACCCAATGTGACCTAAATTCCCAAGCAACGCAAACTTAAAGCGCGTTTATCCGAAACCACGTTTTCGAACGGCGGCCATATATCTCCAGTTCAACTGAACCGATTTTCATGAAACAAAGTGGAATCGACGCAGAATTGTCACCATTCTCGGTGACCTCGACCTAATTTTAAAAAATTTTTACTATTTTTTTTTACACTAAACTAAAAAAAGCCCGAAATTTTTTTTTTTGAATGGCCGCCATTTTGTCAAAAAAATCACAAAATTAAGTTTGAGTCACCCGAGATACACAACTGTTATAACCCCGTTTTTTTCGGACGCTCCGGGACCCGGAATCGTGCCCCGTGACGACACCTTTTTCACCACCAACTTGAAGTCTCATTACTTTTGAACAGCCCTCGTATCGAGGCAAAAATTTTTATTTACTTTGAACCTTTTGTAATACAATAAATAAAAAAAGTTTTCAATTATTCTTTGCGTTTTCAAATAAGAATTTTTTTTAAAAAGGGTCAACAAAGGTTCAAAAATGACTAAATGTCAAAAGGAGTATTGCGCTCTGCTCATATACTTAAGCCACCTTGAGCTAAAATCGTCAAACTTGTGTTTTTTCCGGGAAAGTTGTGCTAGTTATTTTCTAAACTAAAATATTGAATACTAAATACGTTTCCCAAAACAATTTGACCGCAATGGCTAAAAATAAAAATACAAATCCGGCCGAAAGAAAGCTAATATGGGAATATTACGAAAAAAAAACACAAGTATTCTACAAATTTGTAAGACTTTACATTTTTCGCGTGACAAAGTCAGAAATGCCATTGCATTTTATAAGAAACATGGAACCTGGAAAAATATTCCACGTGAAAAGCCCAGAAAAACCACTTTAAAGGACAATAGACGGATTGCCAAAATCAGAGGTCAAATGGTGGCAGATTATGGCGTGAATGTGTCAGCTCAGACCATAAGAAGACGGCTAAATGAATTCGGGTTACATGGACGCATTGCCCAAAAAAAACCATTGCTGTCCATTAAAAATGTTAAAAAGCGCCTTCAATTCGCCACAGAGCATATTCAAAAAGGTCCCAATTTTTGGAACATGATTGTTTGGAGCGACGAATCCAAGTTTAATGTCTTTGGGAGTGATGGTAAACCATACATATGTACGACCTCCTCCTAACAAACAATTGGACCCCAAATACACGAAGAAGACCGTTAAACATGGTGGCGTGGAGTGGAAGAGTGGAAGAAAATCACCCCTCAACAGTGCGCACGTCTTGTGGATTCAATGCCAAAGCGTTGCTCCGCTGTTCTTAAGTAGAAAGGTCATCCCACTCAATATTAAAGTAAATTTATAAAAAGTATAAGGAATATTGGGCAAATTTTAACTTTTTCAACCATTTTTTCCAGGTGGCTTAAGGGGGTCTTCTCATTCAAAACCCGTTTTTTTGGACCCTTTTTTTAAAAAATTCTTATTTGAAAACGCAAAGAATAATTGAAAACTTTTTTTATTTATTGTATTACAAAAGGTTCAAAGTAAATAAAAAATTTTTTTGCCTCGATACGAGGGCTGTTCAAAAAGTAATGAGACTTCAAAGTTGGTGGTGAAAAAAAAGGTGTCGTCACGGCGGCCACGATTCCGGGTCTCCGGAGCGTCCGAAATGAAAAAAAAACGGGGTTATAATCAGTATAGATGTAATTCTCGGGTGAACCTCAAACTTAATTTTGTGATTTTTTTTGACAAAATGGCGGCCATTCAAAAAAAAAATTTCAATTTCGGTCTTTTTTTTTGTAGTTTAGTGTAAAAAAAAAATAGTAAAAAATTTTTTTAAAATTATGGTCGAGGTTCACCCGAGAATGGTGACAATTCTGCGTCGATTCCACTTTGTTTCATGAAAATCGGTTCAGTTGAACTGGAGATATCATGGCCGCCAGTTCGAAAAACGTGGTTTCGAGATAAACGCGCTTTAAGTTTGCAGTTGCTTGGGAATTTAGGTCACATTGGGTCACTAAAAGGACTATATCTCCTAAACTAATTCGAGTTTTCGAAAATCCTTTTGGGGGGATATTTTTGAATATCCAAGCTATAAATAAATGCAAAAAAAAAAGTCGAAAAAAAAAGTTGCTCAATGAGAAGACCCCCTTAAGTATGTGAGCAGGACATTTTGGAGATGGTCTCAGATTTTTTAAGTTTTTCGTTGAATATATATTTTTATAACTTGGTTATTCTTCTATTAGAACACTGATATATAGAACTAATGTGACACAAAAAATTGGAGCTGTGAAATAAAAACTTTTCTTAATTTTCGTTTAAATTCTTGGTTGAAGTCTTGTGGCTTAAGTCTATGAGCACCACTGTATACCTTACTTTTATACCGGTATTCGATAAAAATTTCAAAATTTTAGGATGTTTTGTTTTAAAGATATAATGGTTTTTTAATGAAAATTTGTTTGTCAAAATAATTATGCCGACTAGTGTGTATGCAAATGCGAAATCCACCTGGATTTGCAAAAACAGAAACATGAGATAACGGACCTTAAAGAAGGAATTATAGCTTTTCAGGTTGTTAAATGGAGAAAAAAATCCTTCCTTTTCAACATATATATGCTTTTTTCTTTGACTAAAACACGTCCTACTGTTCTATGAATCTCTGAACCAAGCTTCGAACCAAAACCTTCCTTAAAAGGAGCCAAACCTTTGACTTTCCAACGGGGTTTGAACTCCCTGATCAAACTTCTCTAGAATTTCGGAGGTTGACAGCCTTGCCCAGAACCGACTGCCCAAAACTAAAACCAAGTTAAATTAGAATCATAACAGAAAAATTGGTTTCTTAACCGAATTACTCATCGATTGGATTTCCTGATGGTAAAATATGGATAAAGTAACTACAAACTTTTGATGGCAAATAAATGAATTAAAAACCGCCAACTAATCAAACTTTGGTTAGTCCCCTTGTACGTATGTATATTCCATGACTGATTCACTGGGATTACTCAATTAACGTCACTTAAAAGTGTAAATATTACACAATTTTCGCTCAAATAGAAATGATCTAATAGACTCTCTTAGTAACGAAAAAATTCCGTTAATTCTCAGTTGATAGACAAACCTTTCTAATTCTATTAATCATTAGTTGAGACTTATCGGTCGCTAGCCTCTACTCAAATCTGGCTCAAATTTAGAAATATTTTAAGCACCCGCATACAGACATACACATGTATGTACGTAGGAATGACTTGTTAAATATTGAAACAAAGGCCACAGCTGACACTCTCTGTATGCAGTCATATTCATGGACAAATTGGTGGCACTTATCGACAGTGATAAGCGAAATGCATTCGTAATCGTCGGGCAAGAGCAACCAACTGTTGGCCCTGGGGGCGATAAGCTTACATAAAACCAAATCAAACATTAAAAGTTGGCCCCATGGGAAGGAGGGGGAGCGGGAGACAATCTCAAGGCCTTGCGACAGACTCAGACTCCAACAACATGTTGTGTGGGGTCAGGCAAATATATATCCCAATGCCAATATGAATGGCAGAACCAACAGAACAACAACAACAATAACAACAACTGTAGGCCCGTCCCGACACAAAGAACGTGGTTTTTTTTATAACTCCCCACTTGGTGTGCGTGTGTGTGTGTGTGGGTATCTGTTTTGCAAACACTTTGAGACCCAGAGAGCCCGAGCCCGATCGACAGTAGGTAGGTTCAAGGCCAAACTGGAAAGGTTCAAAACTCTCGCAGGAAACAGTCACAGAGAGCCACATTCGAGAGAGAGAGAGAGAGTAAACAGACAAAAGGAGCGCACTCACCACGCCCACATGCATAAAAGCGAAACTTATTGCCTGCGCCTTCTGCTTATGTAATACAATCCTGCCTGGGGGGCGAGTTGATAAAAAAGAATGCCATTTAGCACTGTAAATAAGCCTTGCATGTGTGTGCAACATTCTAGATTACATAAAGAGGCCTACAACCAGATCAGACTCAAGTCAGACTGCAACACACACACACACACACTCACACAACCAACAAGTTGCGTGGCCATTTTGGCAAACGAGTAAAAAAAAGTTCTGTGTTCTGAGCAGAGAGGGAGGCAGCAGCGCGCGCTGCTCTGACGCCCCCTGTGTTTGTATTTGTACGACCACAGAGTTAATGCACTCCAAGAGAAGTTCAAGGCCTTACAAATCAGTCGTTCGTTCGCTTGGCTGCAGCCCCTGTGTCTCTTTCTCTCTCTCCCTCTTGATATGTGTGTGTATGTTTGTGTGGATATTCCAATAAGATCATTTCGGCTGCGGCGCAAAAATAAAAACAACAACAAAAAAAATTATACTCGCATTATTGTTGTATAAATTAGCACAACGCGTATAAAAATGCGCAGCTGGCGATGCTGCTGCTGCTGCGGTTGCTTCTTGTTCTATGTAAAAGTATGCAAGAGTAATGTAATTTATGTGGCCGCTCTATAATTACGCCTGTGTGCGTGGGGAGCTGGAGCCGGCGATCGTAAAATGCGACGATTGCCTCTGCACTGTAAACAGTTGAAATATTTATGCATACTTACATTTAAATTGATACATGACTGAGAATGTGTGTGTGTACTGTAAACAAGCTACACACTTACATACATATACTTAAGTAAGCATGTGATACGATACCAAATGTATTTAGTTTAGGTTGGTACCTAAAATTTAGCCATAGATAAACCAACAATCTTTCGGAGGTGAGCAAATAAGGCACCCATTTGGCAGTCTTAAATTGTTAATAATTTTCAATTCTTTGTCGTTACAATTCTTAAACTTGGCTGATCGATAAAGGTTCCGGGTTAAAAGAACAAAGAAAGGGGGGGGGAGTTTTTATTTCCTGCGGGGGGTTTTTTTTTTTCCTCCTTGAAAACAAAAAAAGTTTTCTAACTAAGACTACTTTTTGGACCTTACTTTTCTATGGGATCTATACTATATAGATGTCTGATTTCGACCAAACTTGGTGAAATCTTGGAAAAGCATAATACACTGTTAATTTCGAAATTTGGAGGCGATCCCATTTAAAACAAAAAGTTTTTCTCACTAGAACTTCTTTTTCGACCGATCACTCATACTGCAGCTATATGCTATAGTAATCCGATTTTGATAAAACTTTGTAGAAATATGTTAAAGTATATAAAATAAGAATATGCCAATAAAAAGTACGTTTTCATTAAAAAACAAAAAAGTTTTCTCACTAGAACTAGTTTTTCGACCGATCGTTCCCTATGGGAGCTATATGTTATAGTCATCCGATTTCGACCAAACTTTGCAGAATTGTGTAAAAGTATATAAAATAAGTGTATGCCAAAAATAAGGACGTTTTCATTAAAACAAAAAAGTTTTTCTCACTAGAACTAGTTTTTCGACCGATCGTTCCTATGGCAGCTATATGCTATAGTCATCCGATTTCGACCAAACTTAGTGGACCCATGGAAAGCATAACAAACTAAGAAATACGAACTTTGAAGGCGTTTCCATTAAAAGCAAATAAGTTTTTTTTCGCTAGTTTTTCGACCGATCGTTCCTATGACAGCTACATGCTATAGTCATCCGATCCGGCCGGTTCCGACAAATGTGCAGCGTATTTGTACCAAAAGACTTCGTGCAAAGTTTGGTGAGGATAGCTTTAAAACTGACGGAGGAGATAGCATAGAAACAGACAGACGGACGGACGGACAGGGCTAAATCAACTCAGCTCGTCATGCTGATCAAGAATATATATACTTTATGTGGTCGGAGGTGCAAGGGTATAAAAACGAACCTTCTACCTTTAAAACTGTGAGAGATATGACGTTTTTCGATATTGCGGGGGCGGGAGGGGGCGTGGCCAAAATTGAAAATAAAATTGATCTGCCTGCAAGTACGAGGTGTGTTCAAAAAGTATCGCGAATGTTGAATTTTCGTGGGTTACGTATATTCGAATTTCGATTTTTTTGTGGCGTTATGTTGGTACTCATGTCTCTCACTTATGCCGACAAGCTCGGCCATTTTGAATGTTCACTTAATTGTTGACAGCTGCTTTGCTTGCACGTGTTTTGGATCGTCTTCGATTTTTACCTATTCAAAAAAATGGATCAAAGAACCTGTATCAAATTTTGTGTGAAAAACGAAATTAAGTGCGCGGATGCATTCCGAATGTTGACTGTGGCATACGGAGAAGCTACCTTGGACCGAAGCAACGTTTATCGGTGGTACAAAATGTTCTCAGAAGGCCGAGAAGATGTGAACGACGAAGAGCGTGCCGGACGCCCGAGCACTTCAACAACAGACGAAAAAATTAATGAAGTGGAGAAAATGGTATTGGCCAATCGTCGAATCACCGTTAGAGAAGTTGCTGAGGACCTAAACATATCGATTGGCTCGTGCCATTCGATTTTTATCAATGATTTGGGCATGAGACGGGTCGCCGCGAAATTCGTACCAAAATTGCTCAATTGCGACCAAAAACAGCATCGCATGAACATTGCTAATGAGATGTTAAACTCTGTCCGCGACGACCCAAATTTGCTCCAGAGGGTCATAACTGGTGACGAATCGTGGGTTTATGGTTATGACGTGGAAACCAAAGCTCAATCATCTCAATGGAAGCTGCCCGCACGAACCAAGACCGAAAAAAGCGCGCCAAGTTCGGTCGAATGTGAAAGTTTGCTGACAGTTTTCTTCGATTGCAGGGGCGTGGTGCATCATGAGTTCTTGCCACAGGGAAGAACGGTCAATAAGGAATATTACCTGCAAGTTATGCGCAATTTGCGCGAAGCAATCCGCCAGAAACGCCCGGATTTGTGGAAGAACAAAAATTGGCTTTTGCACCACGATAACGCCCCTGCTCACACATCGTTGCTTGTGCGCGACTTTTTGGCCAAAAACAACACACTAATGATGCCGCAGCCACCGTATTCCCCAGATCTGGCCCCCTGTGACTTTTCTTGTTCCCTAAACTGAAGAGGCCCATGAAAGGACGACGTTACGCTACGCTTGACGAGATAAAGACGGCATCGAAGGAGGAGCTGAACAAGATAAAAAAAAATGATTTTTTGAAGTGCTTCGAAGATTGGAAAAACCGTTGGCACAAGTGTATAATATCTCATGGGGATTACTTTGAAGGGGACAAAATAGATATTCATGAATAAATAAATAATTTTTGAAAAAACACAAAATTCGCGATACTTTTTGAACACACCTCGTAGTTCAGCTGCACCGGTGCGTCGTTAACGAATTCTCTAACTTTTCGTAGTGAGCACTCGCCACCAGACCAACCACCAGCCAAGTATTTGCTAACGAATTTTGTATGGAAATGTCCGAAAAACGTACCGATCGGTACGACCCTGCATTACCAGTCGTTAGTGTTGTGATGGGTGCACACTATAGTTCACGTACTAGACTAGCGCTGTGATGCATCACCTGTCGTTAACGAAGCGATTGATGCTTCAGGTCGTTAGGCCTGGTAGTGCCTTGACACCAGCTGAACTACTGGGTGGCGACTGTGCTTACATATCCCACCTCAAATGGAAAGCTAAGCTGTTAGCTTTTTCAAGTGTTCTTACATGCTCTAAACTTATAGTTTTATTTTTAGTTTTATTTTTAAGAACCAGTCTAAAACACATTGAACCAAAACAAATCGCAGTCTCAGCGTTTCTAAATGCATATGGAAATTTGTTCCTCAACAAATGATGTAATTCCACCTTATAATCTAATCACGCTATACTTGTTGTAGTTGTAGTTATTTTTTTTTTTTTTTGCACTGACATAGAACACCCTGTTTATTTGGTGAAGCTCTTGTGTCAATTTCGAATGACATCACACATATCGTATGTATGTGCATATGCATTTCCCCATTAGTCAGCAGAAATTTGCCAATTA
>JAEIFV010001236.1:0-74863 GCA_018904265.1 Lordiphosa collinella
CGGCACCCTGCAGTCACTTTGAGCGGGTGTAATGGCTCCTCGTGCATCACTCGTGGATTTTCGGTGCCCCAAAAGCGATAGTTTTGCTTGTTCACGTACCCGCTGAGGTGGAAATGAGCCTCATTGCTCATTATGATTTTGGTCGAAAAATCGTCCATTTCGTCCTCGAGATTGAGGATGGCTTGGACGTAGGTTACACGCGTTTGGCGGTCGACAGGCAGCAGCTGATGCACGGACTGGACTTTGTACGGGAACATGCGCAGGTCTTTGACCAAAATTCGCCTTAGGGACGACCGGCTGATGGCTAATTGCGAGGCACGGCGTCTAGTCGATGCTTCCGGCGACAGCTCGACATCCTCGGCATATGGCGAGCGATTTCTTCAAAAACGTATTTGATTCGGGTAAAACTCTGTAGTCGGGGGTTTTCGATTCCAATCCATCGTGACCAGACCCTACTTGGCCAATCTTCCAGTCAGTCGTATCGAAATGGCAGCAACATCAACCTGCTTCTGTTTGGCTATACCAGTTTGGCACACCCAACACCCACATTTCTAGATTTTGTGGTACCGCACAAAAATCAACACCGAGACTGAATCTGCAGCTTTCTGTAGCTAATTTTTGAAATGTTTTGAAGAAGTGTTTAAACCAGGACTGCAAACCAAAATTTATTCTCAGAGATCACATTCGCGGGTTTGAACCAAAATTTACCAATTGTTAAGGTGCGGAAATTTGAGGTTCGAGGTTTTTGGGCAGAGGTTTCGGTTCGAACCTTGGCTCAGCTCATGCTTTACACAATATTAATAAAAACCAAACACAATTTTATTTAGAAACCAATTTAATTCCATGTGTTCTTCAAATCGGCCTTAAAACTGCTCAAATCGTTTGGGAATTGTGTCGTTTTTTGAAATGATTTGAGAAACAACCAAAGTATTATTGACTGTTCCGTAAAATTCCATTTCGTAGTTTGCATATGAAAACTATTACCAATGTAGTGTTAAGCTCTTGTTTTTTGAATCGTTTGATAAGCTTTGAGGTTGAGGATCTTACAGAGGCTATTATGGGTGGGAATTAATTAAGTAATTCTGAAGGTTTTTCTAGATGTTTCATTGAACTTTCCTGTCGATTGTAAGACTTAGTCCCCAAAAACAAACAGATAACAGAAGAAGTCGGTAGGTAGTAGGTCAAATTTCTTCATGTCTAGTTCGGTTTACAGTAAAATAAAAGTCGGAAAGCCGGTTTGCAGCCCTGGTTTAAGCAACAATTTCTAGTTTGTTTGAGAGCAGGAACTGATAGGAGTTATACTTTTTGCTTTTTATAACACGACTTTTCAAAAGAATAAAAAACCTTAACTTGGGTCCATAACGCGGCGCCAGTCGTGTATGCGGCAGATACTTTTGGCTTGTGGACTCGAGCATCGGTAATAGAGGTTGTTATTTCTGTAATTGTTGGACTGCTTCCAAAATCAATTTTCGTGCCCACCTCTGCTTTAATTGATTGTTTGATAGAAAATCCCATTTGAAAATTGTGAAAGGGTTTTAAGTTAGAGCTCAGCTTTTAGCTGTTTATTTAATAATTTTCATTTCGTGCGGCCTATTTGCCTATTTTGACATCCTTGAAGCAGCATATATTTAATTATTACTTTCCTTTCTTCTCCTTACAGCCTCTATCAATAACATGGCCTGTCCCTTGGGTGGTCTGCTGGTCAGCTACTTTATGGATCGCATTGGCCGCAAATACACAATACTGTTGACCAATTTGCTGGGTCTACTTGGCTGGCTGCTATTGGCCACCAGTTTTCTGCACACCGATCGTAGTCACATCTACGCCCAAATGTTATTGGGAAGAGCATTGGGTGGCATAATGATTGGCATGTTTGTCTCACCCGTGGGCGTTTACTCGGCCGAAATAAGTTTACCCCGGATACGAGGTCGTCTTATACTGGGCACATCCATAGCACTGGCCTCGGGTATATTGATGATGTATCTGTTGGGCTATTTTATACGCAACAACATTGTATTAATCTCGAGTATAAGCTGCTGTTATCAATTGGTGGCCACATTATTGGTGTTTCCCATGCCGGAATCACCCAGCTGGTTGTTGCAAAAGGGTCGAGATGAGAGGGCCAGGCGATCGTTGAGATATTTTCGGGGATTGCCAAAGAAGGGTAAGTTGGTGAAAGAGGTAGAAGAGTTAAAAGCAGAGCTAGCAAATAACAATTGACCATTTTTCGTTGTCCGAAAATAACAGAGATGAGCCGTTCTCATCGGCTCTTGAACATTTCGCTCTTTGCTCAACGAACAACCAATGGTTTTGATTCGCTTTTGCTCTTTCATCTAAACAAATTGTTTTTGTGTGTGTATGTGGGTAAAAAAAATTTTTTTTCGCTCATCTGCTGACTCTTTGAGAGCGCTCAGTCGGACCGCTCTCTATAAATTGTTATTGAATTACCAACAGTCAACTGAAAACAAAAACAAAGAGAAACGAAGGGTTCTCTCAATGGGTTTTTCGGTTTTGTCATTGAGCAGACCGCAAAGGGAAAAACGATCAATTGTTATTTACGAGCTCTGGTTAAAAGAAAATTGAAAAGAAAAGTCAGGAAATTTGAAAAAATTAACGTTAACAGAAAAAAAGAACATAGAGGCATCAAATAACAAAGGGCTTAGTTCCAAGAAGGCTTCAAATTGTTTTTATTCTCTTTCATCAGCAGACTATGCCTATCATTTTTACTTTAATCTCCCTCTCTCTCTCCCTCTGTTCCTTGTAGAGCTCGACTATGTTCCAGAATTCGAATCTGAGCTGGCTCACATGAAGTCCACGGCTGATACAAGTCGCACTACCGCTGCGAGTGAATCACTGGCTCAGATCATCAGTCGTCCGGAGGTCTACAAGCCCGTGCTGATGATGATCACCTTCTTTGGCTTCCAGCAGGCTTGCGGTGTGGTGGTTATCATTGTCTATGCCGTGCAAATAGCTGAACAGGCTGGCGTCTCCATTGATCCCGTGCTGGTGGCAGTCATGCTGGGCGTTGCCCGCATCATTATGACCTTCTTCATGAGCAGTATTTTCGAGAAATGGGGCAGACGTCCCTCGGGCATGTTCTCCGCCACCGGAATGGGTGTCTGTATGTTATGCCTAGCCGCTGGCGGCTGGTTTCCACATACGGTGGGCACCTGGTCTTGGCTGCCCGTTGTCTGCATCGTGGCACACATTGTCTTCTCCACCATGGGCATGTTGACACTGCCATTTTTCATGATCTCCGAGGTGTTTCCGCAACGCGCACGCGGCAGTGCCGCTGGCATTTCCGTCTTCTTTGGCATGATCCTGGCCTTTATTATGCTCAAGATTTACCCCAACATGCAGGAGTGGCTGGGTACGGCCAATCTATTTGCCTTCTATGCTAGCGTCTCCTTTGCGGCTGTGGCGTTCATCTGTTGCTTTGTACCCGAGACCAGGGGACGTACCCTGGAGGAGCTGGAGGAGCACTGGCGAACGGGTAAATTTGTGCGAAGTGGCACAGCCAACAATTTGAAGGATGTGGAACTGCATGAGGTATTTCTAAAGAAGTAGAGGAGAAGGAGGAGGAGGGCGAAATGCAAACTGTGATGTGCACAAGTACTTAGCCTTGGGCCAATTGGAATGAATGTCAGCGGCAGAAAAACAAGTTAAATAATATTCAATAAAAATAAACAACAAAATCTATTTGAAGTGCTTTAAGTGGGCGGAAGTGACACGTGCCGATCACTCGATTATGTAGGATGTGTTCCGATCCGGGCTAATATAAACCATTCAGAATTTGCCATAAACAATGACTTGACACAACAAACACGGCTGGCGCTTTTCACATAATCAAAGTGTGTATTATCAGACGGCGATAGCGTGATTGGAATTCCTAGGCACATTTGGTGATAAAGTAAAAATGGTTAATTCATATTAGCTAATTATAATTATACTTAACAAAATGCTAGCTAACTAGTTAAGGCAGCAGTAGCTAAGCAGCATGTATCAGCACTTTTAACAAATTTCCCACAACCAAAAATCAAAAACTTTAAATTCTTTAGTGTACAGCCAGAAAAAAGTTAAACGAACAATTTAAGTACGAAAAAAATGCATTCATTCTTGAATTTTGAAGAATTTTGAAGCGCTTGAAATCGAGCTAAATTCGTTCTGTTTGGTGATTTTAGGCGAGGGAAGTGAGGTAAAGAAACTGAGGGAGGAGAGCAAGCACATTTGAGAGAATAGCGTTTGTGGAGAGGGGTGTGTGGGGAAACAATCGAGCGAAGAGCGCTCCCCGTCAGTTTATAATATAAATTTGGGCGATGCTCAAGGCATCCGAGTTTTGGTACTGTTGGCTAAGCGGCGATGTCAGTGAGTGCAGTCTTTCCAGGTCCCGTATTCGAGTCGCAGTAAAGGTAAGTAAAAAATAAAATAAACGAGAAAATAAAGTTAACTTCGTCTGTGCCGAGTTTAAATACACTTGAAATTTTTGTGACCACTAACTTAATTTTGTGACCAAGGACTTGATTAATAAGCTTTATGGAAATAACCTTATGAGTATTTATGAAAGCGCTTAGTGCCTTTATTACAATGCCGGCGTTGGTTAATGGAAGCTTTGCAAATTTGATTTGAGCCTGGATTATTCTGAAGATTTCATAGACGGCATTTGTTGATGGGTAAATAGGAGTTATAAACCAAATGGTCAAAAAAGTCACGAAATTTGCAAAATATTCATGAGTTTAGATTATCATGAAGATGGCTAAATAGAGAAAAAGATCGAACGGTCCAAAATGTTTATGGCGACTTGCAGCCAACACTAGCTTGAATACAGTCGCTCTTATAAGAATCATAAGGACCCGGGCGACGCCGGCAGAGTGGGCTTCAATCGATTAATATTTTTATTTAGTTTAGTACAAGCTAAAAATCAGTTTTATTTAAACAACCACCCCCCCCCCAACCACAAACCCACACCCCCGAAAACAAAAAATAACACGCCCCCCCCGCACCCCCCCCGCACCCCCCCCAACCACCCCGCAAGAACAATGGATGAAATCAACCCAAATAATAAATTTATTACAAAAAAAATCTGTCCACTATTTGATGGAACATTTTTCCAAAAAGATAGTTCACTATCGACGGACGCAGTCTTAGTTGCATTATGTACACGATGACAAATGCGGATAAGGGGACATCTTTCCACGTCACATTAGATGTAGCGCACACACCTTAAATTTTATGCGCTAAAGATGATGTTCAGCACATAGTTTCGGAAAGAAAATCGTCATTTGGAAAGATACATCAAAATGTAATAGTCAAATGCAATTTGTTGTGGAATGCTGCTGGACGTCCTAAGTGGGATGATATAACTAGAAGTGTTTTGAGTCATACGCTTTCCCGTCCAGGATGCACTCGGTGGAACATTTTTTTAATATAAGCAATGTTCAAGCTGAAATAAGTGTTGTTGCCGCATTGAAACACCCCCGTTTCAAAAAATCCTGGTTAGGATGTCTTGATCCAGAGAATCAACAACATTGCTTGGCACTTTTAAAAAAGGCAGCTATTAAAAACCTTGAGACCGACGATGCTGTCGAGACTGAAGAACACTTTAAAAATGACGACTTCTTTGAGTTTGATTCGGACCCTGAAGAAATGAGCTGCTTAAATTCCCAAAGGGGGTTGTCCGTTTCTATAATGGACAGATTTTTATCGTAGAGAGACAAAAGCATCCATTGGCTGGAAAAGTATCCCATCATAAAGCAAATATTCATAAGGTACAATACTCCTAGGCAGTCTTCTGGGCCGGGGGAATGAATGTTTTCTTTTTCAACATAGGCAAACACCCCCCAGATCGAGCAGGACTTCTGATGAATTATTCGAGAGCCGAGTTAAATATCTTTTATTTCACTATTAAAATCAACTTTAAAATAGTTTAGTTTAGTCAAGTTGAAAATCAAGTTGAAATCAAGTTAAATTTATTCAAGTTGATTTTAGTCATGAATAAAATTCAACTTCTCCGAACAACTAAATAGTTGAATATTTAAACTTCAAATCATTTTAAAAAGTTAAGTTGATCAACTTGTTGCTTTTCTAACTAAGACTACTTTTTTGACCTCATTTTTCTATGGGATCTATACTATATAGATGTCTGAACTTGGAACTTGGAAATTATGGATAAGCATAATAACCTTTTAATTACGAAATTTAGAGGCGATCCCATTTAAAACAAAAAAGTTTTTCTCACTAGAACTTCTTTTTCGACCGATCATTCATACTGCAGCTATATGCTATAGTCATCCGATTTTGATTAAACTTTGTAGAAATGTGTTAAAGTATATAAATTAAGAATATGCCAATAAAAAGGACGTTTTCATTAAACGCAAAAAAGATTTTCTCACTCGAACTAGTTTTTCGACCGATCGTTCCTATGGGAGCTATATGCTATAGTCATCCGATTTCGACCAAACTTTGTAGAATTGTGTAAAAACATATAAAATAAGTGTATGCCAATGATAAGGACGTTTTCATTAAAAACAAAAAGTTTTCCTCACTAGAACTAGTTTTCCGACCGATCGTTCCCATGGCAGCTATATGCTATAGTCATCCGATTTCAACCAAACTTAGTGAAATCATGGGAAAGGATAGTAAACTAAGAAATACGTACTTTGGAAGCGTTTTTATTAAAAACAAAAAAGTTTTTCTCACTAAGACTAGTTTCTCGACCGATCGTTCCTATGGCAGCTATATGCTATAATCATCCGATCCGGCCGTTTCCGACAAATGTGCAGCGTATTTGTACCAAAAGACTTCGTGCAAAGTTTGGTGAGGATAGTTTTAAAACTGACGGAGGAGATAGCATAGAAACAGACAGACGGACAGACGGACAAGGCCAAATGAACTCAGCTCGTCATGCTGATCAAGAATATATATACTTTATGTGGTCAGAGATGCTTCCTTCAATACGTTACAAACATCCGCACAATTTTATAATATCCTCTGCAAGGGTATAAAAAGTGGACCCTAATGTCCAAGCACATGATCGAATAACAGGGTGAGGCAAGGTGGTAGAGGACTCCCTGTTTAGCTTGTACTTCTTCGGTAGGAAGCTATCAACGGTTCAGTAAGGTTTGAACCTTGCCGCTAAGCTGTTGCTGCTTCAAATAAAACGATTACTTAAAACTGTGCTCAAGTTTATTAATAAACCATGCGCCTTTTCCAAACGGCTTACCTAGAATTTACTAGGAGTATTTTCAGCTGGGTTGCTTCTTAAGAAATAATTAACAGTTTTCCTTAGAACTCCTATTGTTTCCGCTTACGCTACACCACAACAATTTAGAAAACCATTTACTGCTTCCACTTGACATATTTCGCTCTCTCAAAAGCTCTCAAACAGTGCTGTTTGCTAAACCATGTCAGCGATCGCATTAAAAACTATTTTTCACTTAATTTTTTTCTGTCTTTGATGTGTGCAGTGCTGGCTATGTAAATCTATATAAAATGTAAAATGGATTGACACAGCCCCCGAGGGCCAAAGCCGAGCTCCTCTCGATCTTTTGGCTTGTGCGCTTCTAATTTTCGCACAAGAGAAAGGGACCTACAGTTTAACGGCAAATCCGAACGGCAGTTTGATAAGCTATTGCATGGCGCCAACAGCAGTGAGAGGTGTGAACGGGTGTGTAAGTTTATTCAAAGTAAAAACTATTCATCAGATGTTCCGAGGTGGGATCAAACCCACGCCTCTTGCACAGCGGTCGCGCACACTAGCCGCTGAGCCACACACGGGCCCACAAATATCTACATCTATATAAAACTGAATGTATAACTAAACCCAGTACTCGTAATTGATTTGGTACACGGAGTTTTAAGGGAAAGTTTTTCTATTTTATTCTAATATCTTCCCTTTGCTTTTAAAATCTTAATCTAATCACGAGCACGTTCTCAACCCTCACCCCAAACTGTCACCACCAGCCTTATCGACACCTGACAAGCTAGTTGGGTACTTCAGGCGGTGCAGAGTCTTTGATACCATTGAACCTGTAGCATATTGTATGATTGCGTACCCTGACGTAATTCCAAAAACAGTAGTTACTCGGGGTAACAGTCCACAAACATTGATTGAATTTAATTGGAAAACGTGTAGTAGAAGTTATCAGCTGGCCCATCGAGTCAATGGCACTTTGTTAACGTCATCGGAGTGCTTCGGAAAATACATGCGCGTTGATGAGACACTTGTAATTTGTTATGAATTAGATTTATAGAGCTCTTTTCACCATGTCTGTTGACTTAGTTCTTCATTCTGAAGCTGATGTACGATGTAATTGAATTGTGTGTTTTTTTGGAATGCAGTAGAACAACTACTCAGTGTCGCCTTATCACTATTCGTACATAACTAAGCGTTACTTACTCTGTCATACAACAGACAGGCGGGATAGAACCTTTAAGTGACATTTGTTGGTTTGCGAAAATTGATTGATTCACGATTGACTTTAGATAACACTGAAGAATCATCAAGGTCCTTAAGTTTGATTAAAATCTATTTCCGCCGAGTTCATTTTAAGTCAATTTTTACAACTTTGTATGGCGGAAATAGTTTTGTTAAATGCGGTCGACCCAAAAGCTCTAAATACTATATTCCGGTTCTTGTTTTGCCGTTTTCCAGGTAATCGGTGTGAATTATGGCACTGGCATTCTACTTCCTTGGACTTCTTAGGTCTCGATTTCCCATTTATACATTATTTTAGCAGTGAACGCCTCACCCATGAAATATTCCCTTCCGACGGATGCACATCTGGAACCGTTCTTTGAGAAAGAGAAATTGGAAGGGAATCCCGAACGATTTTACGAAGTTCAAAGCAGCAACAAAGACACATGCTAAAATACGTTCTCAAGGATGCATTCTTTTTGGATATTACGCCTCAACAAAAGCGAACGAAACTTTTCAGATTTGGGAACTACTTTTTCGGTGAAAAAGTAGTATGAAAGATCGGCCTTTTTCATGGTGTCAAGTCCGACTGGGTAGCATTTTGATTTGTATAAAACATATGTGACTGTCGGTCAAGCCCGACTATAATATACTCTGTACCTGTGAAGTGCTGCCCATCACCGTTGCGACCAGTGCTGCCCATAATTGTTTGTTTTCCTTATAACCCGACTATCGTTCATCCGATCTTTACCATTCCTTTGGCGGATCGATAAATACTCCTGATTACTAAATATGTCCAGAATAAACGAACCTTCTATAAAACTGTAGGAGATATAACGTTTTTCCCAATTTTCCGGGGCTGGAAGGGGCGTGGCAAAATTGAAAATAAACTTGACCTGCCTGTCACATACTTTTGCACAAACTTAATATACTCTGTGTACCTTTGGTACAGAGTATACAAAAACGGCGAGATAAATGCAATCTTTTCATTCTTAGAGTAAGCCCGGCATAAGCTTGAAAGTTTAATCTCGATACTGTATATTCTATTCTATTCAAACTTTTAAGGCTTGGTCCAAGAATTTTTAAGCTTGTTTTATTCCAAATGTGCTTACTTCAATCTCTTTCAAGATCCCTGTTCATAAATAATTCCTTCATCTTCAGTGCAGGGTTGTGAGTTCGAATCCCACACCAGACTACACAAATTAGTTTATTTCTTTGCTATCCAGAAGTATTAAATCAGGGATGCAAACTGTCTCTGAACCGAACCGGACCAACCCACATCGAACCACTTTTTTCATGCTCGTTAGCAGAACCGAACCAGCCGTGGTTGAGGCAAAAATGATTGTAATTTAAGGAAATTGTATTAGAAAACTCATTGTTCTAACGTTGCAGAGTTTTTGTATCTTTCACTTAAAAAGTGTATCAGTATATCAACCTGTTTTTTTCTTTTTTGTCCAGTTTTCAATTTCCACCTGAGTCAGTGTCGTAGAAAGGGAGGTCTAGAAGGTTCAAACATTTTTCTTTCTTTATAAGATAAGTTGTGAAGTACTGTACTTACAAGCGATATCTCTGATTCTAAAGAATATATGTAGGTGGGCGAGCAGTCGTAGCAGCACACGTTTGTAAGTAATATTGAATCCCGATCCGATTAAATGATGATATTCCCTAGAATGTGAAGTCAAACTTTAGCTCGCACCCACCAAACTCAATCAAATTTTTTACCCAGTTGATTTTAAAATGTTCAGAAAAATGTTCACTGTACTACAAGTGAGAAAAACGTTCTTCTTGAGTTAAATTTTCTCGGTTTTTTCCCTCTGTGTGGGAAACGGAAACCTGCTCTTCTACCACCTAACCAGATAAATATACACGGGTGGCCGGGTGGCTCAGCGGCTAGTGTGCGCGACCGCTGAGCAAGAGGTCGTGGGTTCAATCCCGCCTCGGAACATCTAATGAAAAGTTTTTTCTTTGAATAAACTTTACACCCGGTCACCCCTCTCTGCTGTTGGCGCCAGCCTTGTAGTAATTAGCCATGCAAAAGCAGTCCCTTTCTCTTGAGCGAATATTAGAAGCGCACAAATTAAGTGCGTTACTTGTGGAGTCATCCTTGACACTTAGATTATATTTAAGGATCATGTCGCCCACATCTTTTATTAAGTAAACACTCTTATCCGAATACTGTGCTGTAATTTCTCTCCCAAGTCACGGTCGCCACATTTCCAATTCTTGTTATTTTCATCAACTAATTGCAACTTTTAACCGACTCTCGGTTCCCAAATCGAAGTGAATAAAGTTTAAGACACAATTTGTAAAGAATTCAGTTTGAATTTTAAATATTTTTCGTTTATTTGTTCATTTTGTAAGTTATGGTACTTATCAATGGTTTAATGTTTTTTTTTAATGTGACGCCTTAAGTACAACAATTAGCTGCTATATATAGTTTATATATATATATATGTATTTTTGTATAAACGAATTAAAATTCAAGTATGTAGTTTACGGACTACGAACATTACGGTTTGTTCTGTGTGTGTGTGTGTGTGGTGTCGTTTATGTGACTATTTTTATTAAGTTAAATCTGATTTTTATTCTCAAAAAAAAAAACATACATTCCGCTCATGTTTGTATATAGTACGAGTATACATATAAGTTTAATATATAATTTGTATATGGTATAGTTATATAATTGTTAATTGTTTTTATTTCTCTTTTCTTTTCATTGAATATATTCCCGTTTGTTGTGTTAAATTGTTTGTTCCTCTAAATTGTTTGTAATTATGGATGTATATTGCTTATTTTTGTAGGCATGTAGTACGTTTATTGGTTGCGGTCGTTAATCAAGTTTTGGGTTTTGGTTTTTGTTTTGGTTTTTCAATATATATTTTAAAAATCTTTCATAGGGCAGTTCACGTTTCACATACAAACATCGCCGTTTAGTTTGAATGTGATTTATTCACATGCACCAAAAGTTGTCACGGTCGCCAAAACGTTCTAAGCACAACAACCAAAAAAAAAAAATGTTCAGTATTTCTGACTCTAAGTAGAAGTTATGAAGAAATGTTGAGTAAATGACAAATTGAAACCACAAATCATACATTACGAGGGTTGTGCCAGAAGTACTCACGACCTAAGGTTAATTGAAATTGAAATGTGTAAAGCAAATGACAGAAAGTTCCAAGCTTATGTAGTACCGAGTTCTTTATTTGTTGGGCTGTGATTAGGAATCCATACTTCTTGAAATGAAGAGCTCAGATTTGGTTTTTAAATTGAGAAAAAGAAAAGCATGGCTGCATATTCTACTTGGTTGACTATTCTGTACAAGACACTGGGTCCAGTCCGAAACTCGTACTCGTACGAGCTGAGAGAGTTCGGTCTAGACTATAGAGCTAAATTTTTTTATTTTACTCACATTTTCCCATGCTTTTAAGGCTAAAAATTGTCTATCTTCGCTAGTTCATAACTCTCTTTAAAATCAGTTTAAAAGTTTCTGAACTCTTCCCCAATGGCTTAGCACAGCGATTAGCACCTAATCCTATCACTTTCACAACTTAGCGAAATGCAAGCAACAAGGTGACTCTGTTTTGGTGACTCTGTTTGTGGGTTTCGCTAGTTTTTTTAGTTTGCAGGGACACAAGTTCAAGTAGCCTAAGCGACACCAAGCCGAAGCTTGTTATGCTCGAGATTCGATCAAAATACCAGCCCACCTACCGCCCATTTTGGGTTCGTTCTGTACGACAGAACCTATTTACTATCCGAAATATAACAGAATACAGAACACAGATAACAGACAATTTGTATTTAGAGTTGGAGTTCATGGGTTTCTATTGAAAGGAGTCTATTAAAAGTGTAGAAAACTTGTAGCATATGTGCCGCAGTTACTCACAAGGAAAGTATTAAAGTGTTGCCACGTGGCATTCGGATGCTTCTATAAAATGTTTAACCAAGAATGGTTCTGGTCCTTAAGACCTACTTAATTTTTCACCACCTGACCCTTTCCCATCTGTTTGGAAAAAGGTTCAGTACCAACAATTGCTATAATATTGTAAGTAAATTTTTTAAGACTTTATAAATCTAATTACTTTTTCAATATTATACCCGAAAATTGAATTAAAGATGCGTTTGGAAAATCAAATCCAACTAAGGCATATAACGACTTCGAGATGGAATAGATTCTTAGCCATGTTTTAAAATTGGCAAAGCAAATCTCGTAGGTAAACATTACATTAAGAAAGAGGATACCTTCTAAATTTAAAGATCCAACACATTATTAGATAACGATGTAAAAAGCTTGGATTATAGACCACCTTAGTTACTTAGTTCTAGCAAGAACTAAAACCGGTTCGCAAACCAAACCTTAGATTTTAAAACGCGTTGAACACCCGGACCAAACCTTTGGCAGAAATTTAACCTCTTAATGATAAAATGTTATCAAAGAATGCATTGACAATTGCAGTTGTTTTACTTTTTGCATGCTTCAGATAATGCATCCTCAATAAGTAAATGCACCAGATTTCTTACTCAAGCTAAATTTATTCTTATTTTTTATTTTGTCTTGCAAGTTTTAGACTTTGGAACTTTCATTATAAATCTGGCAACTTCTTTGTAAGATAGTTATAGTTTCTAATTCTAAAATCAGGCAGAAAAACACTTTTTTCGAGAACAAGACAAAGAGATATTAAGAACAACTTCGGACACTTTTGATCAAGGCTAATGAAAGTATTATTCCTGGCCTCCTTGGAACATACATTTGACCGTAAAACACTTTATACGGACCTGAAGAGAGCGTGATTTACCTAATAAGACCTTAAAACACTTTATCCGTACCTGAAGAGAGTGTGATTTACCTGCCTCAACTGCTCCCTAACTTCCACCAATTTCGACTAACCAACCTTTACCTAACTACTTTTTCGGAGTTTTTAAGGGGGGTAGGATTACCTTGAATCGTGCCTTAACTTTTCCATAACTACTTCAAAATGTTGACCTCAAACTGAGCTGCCTGAAGTATTTTGGTATCAATATCAACTGGATGTTAAAAAGGGTCAAAGGCGAACAGAGCTAGGCCGTTATTGGACTCAAACACTATAAAAACATATTGGACACTCTGGAAAAATTGACTGAGATGGATGAAAGTTTTAGCGCCAAAAAAGACGCTGGAACTTTGGCAAACATTTTCCTTTCTTTGTTTGTTTCTTAGGCCTTTGGCAACCTGTGCTGGTAAAAGGAGAAGATGCCCAAAAGTATCTGCAAACAAAGGGCCATAATATAACTTTGAGTGCTCAGAAAATAAGAGCTCTGGAGACGGCGTTAATAGAAAAACGAGAGGGAAGAATTAAGATCTATCTTTTTAACGATGGCAGCAAAGACGTAAATTTGTCGTACGAAGATGAAATAAGCGAAAAGGGAAAGGTTTGGGCAATTGCAAGACTTTGCGGGGAAATTTGCTGTATTCGGGCGACCCCAATTGGCTTAGTTTAGTGCAGTCAGCAGGCAACATACATGATAAAGTTAATGTGGGGGAGCTTCAGATAGAGCGCTAACGTCTTTGGCAAATTCGACATCCGGCCCGGGAGTGATTAAAATAGGAACATTTAGAATGAAATTAGTTCGCAAGGTTTGGGCCAAACATAAATGGCCAACATAACATATAATTATATTTTATATTTTGATAATGAGTAAGAATTTCCAAACTAAAGACGAGAGATAAAATTTAAGAATAAATTTACTTGATACTTATCCATCATCTTTTAGCTGCAAAAAAACTGCAAGAAGCACTTGATAACATTTTATCATAATGAATTCTCTAAAACGGCGAAAAAAACTGAACTTATCCCATCTTCACGGTAAAGAGGATCATGAAGTGGCAACTGGGCAACTGTAAGCCCGTCAAGCGGACTGAAGAGCTGCTGATACGTTGGAACAGGCGAGCAATCGACGTCAGAGATTTGCTGAACGCATTGCATCCTAGCGTACTTCAGAGACTCGATGAGCGAGTTGAGCGGCAGGTCAAGTCAAGATCTGCAGAATAGACCAGCAACTTGACATCCCAAAGAGCTGCTGAGACTGAGACAATCTCAATCGCGGCGCGATAAACAAGTAAAGCTCTGCAGAAACGCCGGAGCAGGCTAGCAAACGACAACTGCAATTTGCTGAACAGATCGAATTCCAGAGAAAAAGACAGGCAGTTGCTGGGAGGGTGACCCTTACTCAAAATACTTGGGGTGTTTTTAAACTAGCTGCATTTTATATGATTATTATGACTTAGATTAGACGGTTAAACAAAAGTGGGGTAAAAATTGGCATAAAATTTGCAAAAATTATATTTGAGTTTGAATTACGTTGAAGGGGTAAATAGACGGATGGTGTAAATCAAACGGTCCGGCAAATCCCAAAAGTTGCAAAATTCTCTTATAATTTTTGATTATGATGAAGATTTAATAGATGACAACGGTAGACGGGTAAATGGGAGGTGTAGATCGGAATGGCTAAAAAATCGCAACTTTCCTATGAGTTCAGATTATTATGAAGATCCCGAGGGTTTAGATCAGCGATGTTCAAGAAGAGCGAGGCCAAAAAGTGAGAGTGTATTGGTGTGCGATAATAAAGCGACACAGCCCAGCTTTGAACTGCCCTCAAAGACGGCTGGGCAGCGACTGAAGGCAAAGAGAGCTCTGCTTACGCTCATATGCCCGACTTCAGCATGCGCTCGGCTCGTGTACGTGTAAATAGCTGATTGCGCTCGGCCCCTGGGGTCTATGGAGGAACATCGCTGGTTTAGATTATAAGATTTGATAGATGGCAATTACATAATAAGCTTCGACTTTTTGATTTAAGTTTAAAACGCTAAAGGGGTCGTAGCAACGAACTCCGGATAACTGCTAATTCGATATAAATCCAAATTAAATCACCATTAAAGTATGAATAGTTTGACATTTGAAGCCGATTTCTCTTCTAGATCAGGGTTTGTCAACAAAAGCGAGAGCAAAAAATGAGAAATGTGCGAAAATAAAGCGACGAAAACTAGCTCTGACCCTGCTCTCATCGACTCAAGCAGCGACCTGTTTGCTCTCTTCGACCAAGTTACGGCATGCGCTCGGCTCGTGACGATGTGAATAGCAAAATGTGCTCGGCGCCTGCGGGTCAGGCTTGCCAAGTGTCACATAAACTTAATAGAAATATTTTAAAGACTATTCCATGTGACTTGAAATGGTTAATTTTGGATATAATTCCGGTTTCGTTATTAATCCCTGGTCTTAAGTCAATCCTTTTGTTTTGGCTTTAAGAAGATACTGAATCAACCTACTTCTGACATAGTTTAGATTTAATTAAAGTATGCATACTTCGATTTTGTATTCTGTATGAAATTTGATTGACAATTTGGTTACTTGCGCACTCCTTTTCTTACACTGAAATAGCTTTACAAGCCTTGAAACTTCCTGGGAAAAGTTGTATTAAGCTAAGAGAGTGAATCATTTTAGGTCGTGGTATTTCTTGTAGTTTTTTAGACATTCTTTTCTTCAGATTTTCGCTTTACTAATTCCATTTCTTTCTTTTTTTTTTTATGCGTTTAACTTTAGAAACTATTTTTCAGTTGTTTGTTTTTTTGTTTGTTTTTGGTTGAGGTTTCATTTTTTCGTTATGTACGTGTATAAACTCGTATGTTTATATAAAAAATGTTCTCTCACTTAGGCTAAACAAAAAAAATTGTATGCGTATTTAATTTAATTTCTTGTTTTTCGTTTGTTTTCTTATATAAAAAAGATGTTCCTTCGACTTTTAACTCTAGACATTTATTTGATATAAAAAAAAATGTATGTATTGTATATATATTTAAGTATATTTATTGAACAACATTTAAAATGTATGCATTTAGGTTTGTTTTCTTTCTGTTCGTGAGGTTGTCATTTAAATTTTAATTGCGCTTCTTCACCGAAAAAAAAAACTATTACAAAATTAGCTTGGCTGCTTATGTTTAATCAAAAAAAAACACACAATTATAAGCAAAAAAAAAAATATACATCAATTAATACTATGCTGGACAAAAAAAACTATATACGATTCACATGCTCAAAAAATGTTTCACTATAAAGTAATTGTATGTTTTACGTTTTGTTTTGCATGGCTAGCTCTAAGTGCTATGAGTAGTTATTTTTTTGGGGACTTACAAGCTAAGGCTACACTTGGTTGAGAGTTAATAATCGTAATTTGTAACTTGATTTGGTTTTAGACATACAACTAATGCTTAAGCCTTCAGTTAAAGGGGTTATTAGACTGGTCTGGGTAATGTGATCAAAACTGAAACTGGAACCGGAACGACCAGTCTAATGTTTTATCTGATAAATGGAAGTTGATTTCCGTGTATGTTTATTTTTCTTAATGCATTTGTTTTTTTTTTTTTTTTGTAATATTTAGAATTTGTTTTGTATTCCATTTTTGTTTTCTTTTTAGTTTCAGCACAACCAAGCTGTATGTTTTTTTGTTTTCTTCTTTTTTTCTTATGATTTAGAAATTTGTTACTGGTAATTCGTTGGATGCAGCTGCCTCAAGTTTCTTCAGAGAAAATTTATAGAAAATAATCAGCAAAATAAAACAAAATTTTGGATTAAGTTGTAGTGAAATGTTTATTAAGTGTTTTTTTGGGTGTTGTTTTTTTGTTTTTTGAATAAAATACAATTTGGATAGTTTTAGACAAATTAAAATGTTCACATATTTAATAAGTTATAAAAGATCATCATCATGAGGTGTGTGTGTGTGGGCGTGGCTGGCCAAAAATAAAAACAATAGAAGCCAAAATCCAACTTACAGATACAAACAAAAAATAATAATTATAATAATAGTTACAATTTAAAAAAAAAAAAGCCACGCCCTTTAAAATATTTACCAAATATATTTCATGTGCTTTTTTTTTCTCTCTCTTTTCATACTTTTTTCTTTTTGTATTTTTGTTTAAAAAAAAATTATGTTCTCGCTTTGTCAGGCTTTTATCACGTTCGTTTCATTCTATAGAATTTTTTTTTTTTTTTGTTTTTTGTTTTGTTGTTTCTCGCTTCAACATGCTCAAAGTTTGGTAGATCATTTAAAACTAGGCAAAAAAAAATTGTGTGTGTGTGTGTTTGAGTAGGTTCACATAGCTCATAGGTCTTATACACGAAACTTGTTAAAGGAATTACCATTAAGAGTTTAGACGAAAAACTGGTTAACACTGGAAAATCTCATCTGAAATCTCTAAAATACTACAAGCGCTAGGGACCAGAGGTTCGAACTTCCAAACCTTCTCAAACAGCAATGTTCTCAATTCCACAAGTACAAGACTTGAACTTAAGATCACAAAACTTTTGCGGAAGTGGAACTGAGAACGAAACTGACAGTCTATGTTGCCTAAACTAAACCATTCTTAGTTAATATCATCTCGTATAGTTGAAACATTTTTGAAAACTTCATTAATACGCTTTCATTTCAGACTTATAAGTACATTTCCGACTGTCCAAAAGATTTTAAAAGGTATTTCCGACTCAAGGACTCAAAGATGCCGCTACAATCTCTAAAACTAAAAGATTTTAAAATCTTTCTTTAAGACAAGGATCCGCAAATTCAGCGATCTCTCTTATTAACTACCTTTTTCTGCGGCGATACTAAGTAAAAATAAAACATAAAAAAGTAACTTCAGTTGCTTTTTTTGAATCAAATCTTATACCAAACAGTAAGTTCATTTCGCCCAAAAGATTTTACAATATTTTTCAAGCCAAGGACCCGCAAATTCAGCGATCTCTTATATTGACTACCTTTTCCTGCGGCGATATCAAGTAAAAATAAAACTTAAAAAAGTAACTTCAGTTGTTTTTTTGAATCAAATCTTATACCAAACTGTAGTGCTTCGGTTAGGCAGGTTCTTATTTTAGAAGGTTTGGTTTATGGTACAGTTTAAACGGCCAAATGCTAGCTCTTGTCCAACATCTCTGTTTTTGGTAAGTAAGGTTGGCTTACTCGAAGTCTATTGCATCGCAGAGTTGAGGCGATTGTATTTTGTTGAATAAAGGCCACTGAGTACTCATCGCTGATCTAACAGATTTAAACCAAAACGGCTATATTAATTTTTTTTATAACCTTCTAAATGTATGACCCTCTAAACCTTAGCATTTCTGTTTAAAAACAGATTCGATACGAAAAATTTACTTGCGAACTTTTTTAGAACTAAAACTGTGCTAGTATTGGGTTGTTTATGAGTGAGTGAACAAAGCTGAGTTGTTTTTACTTCATCAATTGTTCTTTTTTGTGCACTAACTCTTATTCAGTCACTCATTGTTTAGCGACTCTTTTTCAGAGATTTTTTGTGAAGTGATTTATTGTTCAGAGACTCTTTCTTTTGTAACTTTTCACTCAGACACTCATAGTTCAGTGATTCTTTGTTAAGTGATACATTTTTCAGAGACTCTTTCTTCAGTGACTTTTCACTTGGACACTTATTGTTCAGTGATTCTTTGTTAACTGATTTATTGTTCAGTGACTCACATTGTTCAGTGATTTATTGTTGAGTGACTCATTATTCTGTGATTATTTGTTCAGTAATTTATTATTCAGAGACTGATTGTTAAGAGTCTAATTGTCTTACATTGTACAGTGATTTATTGTTCAGTGGTTTATGGTTCAGTTACTCATTGTTCAGTGTCTCATTATTCTGTGATTCCGAATTCCGAGTGGGTTTTCGTGTAAAAGTTAGCATGTAGAATTCAAACTTTACAATGTTATATGGAAGGTGACAAGCATATCAACGGTTACTAAATGAGATTTGTGGAAAATCGGAATTGCACAAGCAGTTAAAACCGAGTGCTAAATGAAAAATAGATTCATTTTGTCAAAAAACGACGACCTGATCTAGTAGCCACATACATTCGTCTTGCTTTGCATATAAAATTGTGAACTTTATATTAGAAAAAACCAACGTTTACACGAAAACCGACTCGGAGTTTGAAACAGGGCCGTATATGTTCAAAAATTGATTGTTCAGAGACTGATTGTTGAGTGTCTAAATGTTCAGCGACTCATTGTGCCAAGATTTATGGTTTTGTGACTTTTTGTGCAGCGACTCATTGTTCAGTGACTTTTGCAATGAGTCATGCGAATACGTTGGACAAAATTTGATGGAAATTTAGCTTAATAGCCCTAAATAGGAAACTTTTGGAACCGTAGCCTTAGCTTTAGGTGCAGCAAAATCTGGAATAATGACTGTTTAGCCAAATTTTCATCAAAATTTGAGCAAATTATTTGCAAATATGCTTAACTCTGCTCAGTGAAAGTTTACTCTTTTGCAGGACTAAGACCAAAACGATTCAGGGTGTCTTATTTTTTATTTTGCTTAAGGATATTATATGGGAAAAGGTTATGGGTTCATGGTCCGTTTTCCAAACAGTTAGAAAAATGCTTTCATCCTATTTAAATGTCTTTACCGAAACCGAAATATGTTTTGGTTTTAATCCCTGCTATATTATATGTTTTTCACTTAGATTTTCAATAGAAATTAAGACTTGGAGATATTTAGACACAAAAATCTGAAATACCACAATGAGACCATTTGTCCGACAGAACAAAAAGTGGACAAAGGAATATTATAATTAGATTGAATGAAGGCTAAAGTTAAGCATGACTTGGGAATAGTTGACGGTTAAATGAACAGCTGAACAATTGAGTAATTGTACAACTGAGCAATAAATCAGCTTAACAACAAGGAAAAACTGAACAGTTGAATAGCTCAACCTCTGAACAACTGAACAATTGAGTAATTGTACAACTGAGCAATAAAACAGCTGAACAACAAGTGAACAACAGAGCAACTAATCAAGGGAACAACTGAGAAACTGAACAATTGAACAGCTCAACCACTGCACAACTGAGGAATTGTACAACTGTGCAACAAAACAGCTGAACAACAAGTGAACAAGGGAACCACTGAGAAAATGAACAATTGAATAACGCAACCTCTGAACAATTGAGTAATTGTACAACTGAGCAATAAAACAGCTGAACAACTGAGCAACTTATCAAAGGAACAACTTAAAAACTAATCAAGTGAATAGCTAAACGAAAAAAAGCTCCATTGAACAACTGAATAACAGCAATTTGTGTGAGCTGACTCACCTTGAAAAAAAAGGAACCAGTTAACATGTTCACCAAAAGTTAACAAACTGTACACAAATCTAATTCAACGCAATGTTTCCTGAAGAAGATGCGATTTAAAACTGGTATCGAATAAGTTCGGCATTTTATAAAGAGAAATAAAGCAAAAATCAAGTCAAATACTAATGTCGAAGTATATAGTAGAGGATACCTTTCAATTTCAAAGATTAGACGTGGAAAGAAACATTTAAATCAGCGATGGGCAACGCTCAGACCGCCTGTACCTCGCAGTTCGGGCCTTAAAAGCAATGCGCAATAAATTACGTCCACAAAAATCTGCTACGCAATTAATGCTGCCCTTCTGTTGGAATTTGCTGCCCACCGCTTATTTAAATTAAGGAATATACTGAATGTAAGTCCTATTTACCCAAAAATTACAATGTTTCAACATTCGAACAGCTACTTCATAGCTATAAACGAACAAAAACCTTAGCTTAGCTTAGACGTGGTGGAAGATTGTACAAATGTATACCTAATTCGCCCTGGTCACACTCTCTTTTACCCCGAAAATTATGTGCGAGTGCCTTAACGACTATTTTCCTGATAGAAGCTTCTTTTTGTTTGCTGTCGATTAATATGTTTTTAAGGTCTGTATCCAGATGTGAATTAACGAGAAGTAAAGTAAAATTTTATTTCTACTTTACTTCTGTCAATTTTGTATGAAACTTTTACTTTACATCTCATTAATTCACATCTAGATGCAGACCTTTAAGTCGAAGCTTACACGATGAAACAAACTACATGAAGTTTCCACAGTAGGCAAGAGAAGAAGTTCTAGTACTTTTAACTAGAATTTCCCACCTACTAAGAAAACTTTATATAGTTTGCTTCATCGGCACTTTAAGACCCCAGAGCTATATGTTCCCACTTTATTACGTGTGTGTTGGTTAATAATTTTGTCACTTCCATGGTATTGGGAGGAGGGGGATTTTTGGGAGCTGCCAGGGAAGGTTGGCCATTTTGCTATCTAGATATAAATTCAACAGCCTGAAAACTTGAGCATGTTAAGCCTTATCTTCTTCGTCTCCATCTTCAACATCCTCCTTTAAGTAATATATAGAAAAAAAAAGTTGGTCTATAAATTATGAAAAAAAAAACTAATATATATATATATATGTTAGATCCTTCAGCTATAAATATACACAAGTCGGTGTATGTGTATATTGTTGCGTCATAGTTTACGCCAAAAAAATCAGGGAGAAAAAAAAACAGAGCCTTATGTGTCTTCACGATGCCTACAAGTTATGCTATATAGTTTTTCTTTTAGTGTATGTATATATATATATATATTATTTAAATATGTGGGAAAAAAAAGTTGTTATTCTCTATATATGTATATATATAAGTGTATATAGTATGTGAGAGCCTAATGCTAAATTACAAAAAGAAAAAAAAAGCACAAAAAAAATGAACATAAAATTACACAAAAAAAAGTGAGGGGTAAAAAAAAACCATTTAAGTATAGGAAATCATGAATGCCAGAGAAAGCCACCATTTGTATGAGCAGAGGTGGTGGTGGTGGTGGTGTTAGTAGAAGTGGTGGCTGTTGTGGTTGTAGTGTTGTTATTGTTGTTGTTGTTGTTGCTAATGTTGAGTTGCTGCAGCTTTAAAGCATGTTGCTGCAGCTGTTGATCTGTTGTGGAGGGAAAACTGTAACTGAAATCAGGCGTCGACTGCGGTGCACGCTGCTGTGGGTTGCCATTCCTTTGGGGTTGTTGTTGTTGTTGTTGATATGGCGGTGATTGTGTATGGTAAGGAGGTGATTGTTGGTTGCTGTTGTGGCCATTCTGATTATATTGCTGTTGAGCAGCAACCTGATTGAGGCGTGGCTGTTGTTGTTGTTGATGCTGTTGTTGCTGTTGCTGATGCTGCTGTTGTTGCAGTTGCTGATGATAATGCTGATAGTACAATAGCATTTGATTGATGTTGTTGTTGCCATTCGCCTGCTGCTGATGTTGTTGTAGTTGCTGCTGCTGCTGCGGCGTCAATTATAAGTAAGGATAATGATACTTCCGACGGTACAATCCATCAAGCAAATCGGCAAAGTTGTCACCTAAAGGTTTGGTTTTTATTTTGGTGAAGAAATAAAATAAAAATTTAAAGAAAAAGAAAATTTATTTGTATTAGTAAAAATGTTTTTGATTTTGTTTTAGAATTTTTATACATCTTAAGGATTAACTTAAGTCAAAGAATAGGAATATAACTAGACGGGCGCATTTCTTGGTAAGGATTTTAAAACTATTTTGTGACATTTAAGCTAGACTATACCTTCCGTTCAAACTTTACCAGGAGGAGACTCATTCCTCTAACTACAAAAAAAAAACCATATGTATGTCTCAATCCGATATCAAGACAATTCTCTTGTACTTGGTTTGAGAAAATACGGAATTAACCGACTTTCGACATCGTTTGGCATTGATTTTAGTCCGAGTATCTCGAATGGGCTAAGCCCATTCAAACCTCAGGTGATTCCTTCCAAGTGAATCCTGCTGAGGACAGTATAAGTTCTAGTAGACACAAAGCCTCTATTTCATATCAATTATCTGTTGAGTCCCCTTTTACTACATAGAAAAAATCAAGAATGAAAGTCGGTCAAGACCGACCATAACATACTCTGTATCTGTGAAGTGCTACCCATCACCCAGCACAGAAGGAACGAACCTTCTATCTATAAAACTGTGGGAGATATGACGTTTTTACCAATTTGCGGGGGGGGGGGGGGCGCGAAAAAAAGAAAAAAAAAAAAATTTTTTTTGCAAGTATAAGAAGCATATGTCCCATATATGTCAATCCTCTATCTCTTACCATCTCTGAGATCTGTTTGGTCATATGTACAGACAGACGGATATGGCTATATCGACTCTGCTGTTGATGCTGATCAAGAATATATATACTTTATGGGGTCGAAGATGCTTCCTTCTGGCTGTTATATACTTTTGCACAAACTTATTATACTCTATGTACCTTTGGTACAGAGTATAACAACAGATCCATTAAGATCTATTTGGACTGGTTATGAATAAATGAATTAATATCCTTTTTATGATAATATAATTTCTATTTTGCATATCCTTTTGATGATTTTCAGTTCCGTTGGACGAAAATCTAAGATCAATTTAACATTAAATGGTGATTTTGATATCACGAAAAAAAAAAAAAAAGGAAAAAAAAAAACAAAAAAACGACCAAAAAAAAATTTTTTTTTTTTTTTTTTTTTTTTTTTTTTTCTTTTTTTTCTTTTTTAAAATCGTTGTGTGTCGATGTGAACCTTTGGAGGCCCCGACCAGAAGTGAAAAGTTGTCTCAGCTTTACCTTGTCTCTATTTTAAGCCGAAAGTTTTTTTAACATTTTTTTGTTTTGGCGCCGGGGGGGTTTTTTTTCCCCCCCAAAACTTTTTTTTTTTTTTTTTTTTTTTCCTCCCCCCCCCGGGGGATGGGGAAATTTTGATAATAGATCTTATTTACGTATCTAAGGCATTAAAAACGAAACTAAGGCATTATTGCTGGTGCAAAAGTTGTTAACAAATTACATTCATTATTTCATTGATAAATCTATCAGGTCTTAACCGAAGCTTAAATGTTAAACAGCACATGAGGCAGCGAGTAAGTTCGTTGATCGGGTATTCGCTGAACGCACTCAAATTCTAGTAAACTAAGGTAAGTTTGACTAACCGGCCATAAAGAAACCGGGACTAGGTAAACGTATATGTTCCCTTTTTCTATTGTACAAGCTTTAAGGCAGTTGTCGGCTTTTTAGATGGCTGTCATAATACTCTCCTACTTGGTTGAGTAGCTTTGATCCATCCGCGTAGATTTAGATGACGTTTGCTCTGCTTTTGACAGTGAGGGTATAAAGTAGTCTGTAAGGGCCGCTTATGAACTACAAACTTTAAAGCAAAGTATGGCAAAGTATGGTTCCATAAAGTAGTAAGGGACAACAAGGAACAAAAGCTGGGAAGAAACGCAATATTTTGGATCGAAAGGTGATAGATGTTTGAAATGACTTGTTTTAGACCATACTCCTATCATGTCCTTCCAGCTGTCATGACACATCTTCATATCGCTTTAAGTAATAGAGCATAATATGCACACTTGGAAGTGGTTTTCGATGCGCATCTTTACCCAAAGATTTAAGGACCTTAAGTTTAAACGAGAGCGTAAGTTGAGGTCGGTCCTACCCTGACTTCGATTATTCGTTTAACAGAGCACTAACATTAATGTTAACATATTAACATTATGTAAACAGACAGCGCTGACTACACAGTATGGTTGCTCTATGTTAAGTGGCTCTCGTTATTTGTTTTCAAACTGTACTGTACTGACAAAGGAAGGTATTTGTAGTTAAATCTTATATCTTATACAATTTTGATGCACCATCTAGTTATATTGATAATCTTTGTCTACTTAAAGGCGTCTATTTGAAAAAGTTGACATTATTCTAACCAAATCCTAACTTATTTAACTTAAGTTATGTTGTTATTTGTAGTTTAGAGGAAGTTTTTTAGTGTTAAGTGTTTTGTTTAAGTTGTTGTTTTCTTTTCTTTTTCTTTGTTGTTTCAACTTTAATTTTTGTATTGTTTGCTTTTAAAATATTTAGTTTGGTATTTTTCATCTTTTTTTTTTTTGATAAGCGCAGCGTCAACACACGGTACAAAGAGTCTTTTTATTATTGGTAAAAATTATTTAAACGTGCCATGTTTTTTGTTTTTCTTCTTTTTGGGATGGGAAGGGATAGTAGTTTGGCTGGGAATCGAGTAGGTTGGGGAAGGAGGTTTCCGAAAAGAAAACAAAAAGCTGATGATGTAGAGTTGTTATATAGGGTGCGTTTTTCAAGCAAAAGTTAACACATGTCTTATGTGATGAGTTTGATGGAACAGCAGCAGGACAACAAATATTTTAACTAAAATTTTCTAAAAACAAAACAAAGCTAATTTGTTGGTTTTGAGCAGTAACAGCAGCAGCAGCAGTTAACTTGACAGGATTTAAGCAATAGTTTTTTGTTTGTTTTAAGATGTTAGTTATCAATTGTTATTATTGTATTAACTAGAGGCAGAGAGAGAGATATAGAGAGAGAGAGGTACAATTTTTTTTTCTTGGTTGGTTTTTTTTTAAAGAGAACTTTTTCAAATAACGCTCTGGGTGAAGCATTTTAGCTAAACTGACTGTTAAGACAGAACATTGTGTGCTGTTAAAGTGTTTAACATTTGTGCTAACATTATGTTAATGAGTCTCTGAATAACAGTCAGTTGAGTTAAAATTGTTTCGAATTTAGTGTAGAAACATTACTTTTTGGATTTCGATTATTATTTTTTTTTTTTTTTTTTGAGAGAGAGAGAGAGTATGAGAGCGCATTCAGCTAACACACTTGAACACTAATCAATTTGCATACTTTTAGGTATCAAGCTGTACTGCTGAATGCAACCCTATGATCACTTTTTCTTTTTGATGAGTTTAAGAAAAGTATAAAAAATATATATTTGAAAAAACATGGCACGCTTTGAATTTCGATTTTTTTTTCTTTTCTTTTTTTCTTTGTTTTGCATGAGAATGAATATGTGTGTGTATGTGTATGTCATCTCAATTATGCATGTGTGTGTGTCTGTGTGTTTGTGGTGTATTCTTGTGGCTAAACTACTTAAATAGTTAGTTTTAAAGAAAGGGAGACGTCTGGACTCTTTGAACAGATTCTTATGTGCTCTCAAAAAAAAAAAAAAAAAAAACAACAATTATGATTATTATTATTTAGGCATAGAAATAGAGAAATATATATTTAAAAAATTAGGGATAATTACTATCGAGACCAAAGATAGCATCGCAAATAGCATCGAATAATGAGCGTAATTTTTCCATAGCTCCGTCTATAAAAAAAATGAAAAAAAAAAAAATTGTACAACTTGTATTAGTTGCGGCGGCGCACACAGCTGGGAGAGATTTGTTTTGATTTTATGGTTAATTTTTTGATTGATATTTTTTTTTTTTTTTAATTTCAACAACAAACTTTTAATGAAAAATGAGGAAAAAAGGCTGAGTCTAAGGATTAGTGGTTAAAAGGAAAAAAAAGGGATGAAATTTCTACTGCACTGAAACTACATAAAATTAGTACAAATTTAAGGTTTAAACTAAAAAATAATTATAACAAAAATGGGTTAAACAAAATAAGAATTCTAAAACAGGCTTAAACTTCGGTTATCGATTCACTCGCCTACTGATAAAACTTGATGAAGTTCGACAAAAGGCTTTTAGTTGAAGGTGTTTCAACAAAGAACTCCTATAGCACAGGGAAATTTGCAATGTGAACCTACGATTTTACATTTATGTGCAAAGTTTGCTCGACAGACTCATGTAAAATCGTAGGTCCACATTGAAATTTCCCCTTGCCATTCACTTGTATGACCGTTACTTATGTTTTTGAGTTCTAGAGTCTTTGGTTTCACTACAAAAAGCGTTTTCAGGTACTTCATAAATCTTGCTTCTTTGTGTAAATCCCATCCAAGTTTTTCGAAATTTTTCAACAAAATTAGTTTCATTTAACTTTTGCTGCATATTACTACTGGAACTTTGCTCGACTTGTTCTAAGAAATTTTTTTAATTGTAGTCATGGTAAAGTATAAAGGGGCTATAAATATATCGGAAGTCTCGCCGAAATGTTTTTAAAAAACACATTAACCGCTTCCCTATTAAAAATAAACAATAAATTCCTTGATATTTATAAAGGAAGCATACCCTGGACCGTGCCGATGTTTCTACAGTCTCAGCAAGCAATATGTACGTTTTCTGACCTCTGTTTTCAGCATTCACCGTCATAATTTGCACAAAGAAAAAGTGTGGACTGGACATTTTTTCCATGAAAACGGTCGCACTTAATGTGAAAGTTTTCTGAGTCGAATGTGACTCTTTTCCGACACAGATATAAGTGCTTTCACCCTCCCAATGAAGCATATATGTATTAACCTTATAAAAGACACATACAAGTTACTTTTCTAGGCACTTGAAGGGCTACTGAATCGGCTCCTGAAAGGCTCTTTTCAGACGCATATTGCGTTCATCTCTTTTCAGACGCATATTGGGTTCAACTCTGAAAATGTTCAGACATAAGTGCTTTTTATGAGTCCGTGCTTGGAGAGCACTGAATATGGTCTGAAAACCCTTAAATTTAACGCTGTTAAGCTCGGCTCTTTTCAGACACCGAATTTGGAGCGCACCGAACTTTGCTTGTTGGATGGGAGTAATTAACAGTTAGCCATTGAATAATATTGGAAAACCATCAAAAACGTTGCATACTTTTAAGCTTTCCTTAAAAACGAAGCTTAAAAGCACGCAGTAGTTTTCTACTTGAATGAGCGCTCGATATAGCTTTCCTAGTAGTCTCCAAGTATTTATTCCGTGATCAGTTAATTTAAAAGGAACACGCAAAACGAAGTTTGACATCTATAAATTCTCTGAAACATTACTGTACAGACAACCTATGCTCTATCCCTATGTAATATTCACAAATATTTGCTGATTTGTGTTGATAACTGAATAGTAATCAATCGTTGACCTTGAGCAGCCAGATTTGAGTTGAATCATGGTATAATTTTTGAAAGGGGTATTCTATATCTGCTAAAAGTTATACTCAAAAACACACTGCAGTAAAAGCTGAAGATTTATCTTATTTTTCAACTCCTTAGTCAACATTATTTTTCGGCATTGGGCTTTTCTTAAACTGTCCAACACTTGGTAATGTGCCTTGAGGCGCAGTTTTGAAACTTTAAAGAAACTTTTTTCCAAAACTTCTCGGAATTTTCTTTTTTTAAACTCACAGAGTATATGAAGTTTGTGCAAAAGTATTTAACAGGCAGAAGGATACATCTCCGACCCTATAAAGTACATATATTCTTGATCAGAATCAACAGCCGAGTCGATTTAGCCATGTCCGTCCGTCTGTCTGTACATATGACCAAACAGATCTCAGAGATGGTAAGAGATAGAGGTTTGACATGTATGGGACAAAAACTTCTTATACATGCAGGCAGATCATGTTTATTTTCAATTTTTACCTCGCCCTATCCCGCCCGCGCAAATTGGAAGAAACGTTAAATCTCCCACAGTTTTATAGATAAAAGGTTCGTACCTTCTGGCCATATTTAGTAATCAGGATTATTTATCGATTCGCCAAAGGAATGGTAAAGATCGGATGAACGATAGTCGAGTTATAACGAAATAACAATTATGGGCAGCACCGGTCGCAACGGTGATGGGCAGCACTTCACAGGTACAGACTATATTAAAGTCGGGCTTGACAGACTTTTTGACTTGTTCTTAATAGAAACTTGAAAAAATAATTTGAGAAATGGCAAACCAAATGCTGCCTGTCGACCGCCAAACGCGTGTAACCTACGTCCAAGCCATCCTCAATCTCGAGGACGAAATGGACGATTTTTCGACCAAAATCATAATGAGCAATGAGGCTCATTTCCACCTCAGCGGGTACGTGAACAAGCAAAACTATCGCTTTTGGGGCACCGAAAATCCACGAGTGATGCACGAGGAGCCATTACACCCGCTCAAAGTGACTGCAGGGTGCGCTGTTCACGCTGGAGGAGTCATCGGGACATTTTTTTTCGAGAACGCCGCTGGTCAAACGACAACAGAGGACGGTGCGCGTTATAGGGTCATGTTAACCGGTTTTTTTCTGCCGCAATTGGAGAAATTAGGACTGGAGGGCATGTGGTTCCAACAGGACGGAGCAACGGCACACACTGCGCGAGCCACCACCGACATTCTGAAGGCGGCGTTTCCGGGTCGCCTTATCTCTCGTTTTGGCGATTTGCACTGGCCTGCAAGATCGCCCGATTTAACCGTTCCAGACTTTTTTTTGTGGGGTTTTTAGAAATCCCGTGTTTACGTAAACAAGCCCGAGACCTTGGAAGCCCTCAAGGACAACATTCGACACGAGTGCGAGAATCTGCAGACCGAAGTTCTTGCCGAAGTGATGAAAAATGCCATAAAACGAGCCCGTATGGCAATCAATTGTAACGGCGCCCATTTGGCCGATATCATCTTCTCGAAATGACCAATAAAATTCTAAAGGTTCAAATAAACATAATCAAAGAACAGAATATACGTTTTTTATTTAGAAAAAAAATGAAAGCCTAACAACATCGGATGACTTCTTTTGACCCACCCTGTACTAGGCGCAGTGTCAGTATCAAAACGCATTTTAAGCATGGCACGATAAAGACATCCCGAACAAGAAGTTATTGGCTATGGAAAACTATGTTTAAGATACAGTTTTAAAGAACAAAACCTGCAGTGAGCAGGACCTTATCGAACTTGGTAAAAAATTTTGAAATTTTACTAATTTTAAAATGGAAAAGCAGTGCAAGATACAGGGCATATTTCGAGAAAGCCAACCAGGAATGGCTAGATATGACACTGGAGTTAGTTGAAAAACCAAAACCGACAGATACTGGACGTCCTAAAAAGATTTTTCAGACCTTTCCGGCAAAATACAGGTTAAACAAGTGACATGTCTTGTACAGGATATCGCATGCAAAAAATAGGGGAAAGTTAACTTCGGCTCAGCTGAAGTTTTGTATACCCTTGCAGCTTCCATTGAAAACAAAAAAGTTTTTTCTTTTCAAAAAGTATTTGGACCTTACTTTTCTATGGGATCTATACTATATAGATGTCTAATTTCGACCAATCTTGGTGAAATCATGGAAAAGCATAATACACTGTTAATTACGAAATTTGGAAGCGATCCCATTTAAAACAAAAAAGTTTTTCTCACTAGAACTTCTTTTTCGACCGATCATTCATACTGCAGCTATATGCTATAGTCATCCGATTTTGATAAAAGTTTGTAGAAATGAGTTAAAGTATTTAAAATAAGAATATGCCAATAAAAAGGACGTTTTCATTAAAAACAAATAAGGTTTCCTCTTTCGAACTAGTTTTTCGACCGATCGTTCCCATGGCAGCTATATGCTATAGTCATCCGATTTCGACCAAACTTTGTAGAATTGTGTAAGAGTATATAAAATAAGTGTATGCCAATGATAAATACGTTTTCATTAAAAACAAAAAAGGTTTTCTCACTAGAACTAGTTTTCCGACCGATCGTTCCTATGGCAGCTATATGCTATAGTCATCCGATTTCGACCAAACATAGTGAAATCATGGGAAAGGATAGTAAACTAAGAAATACGTACTTTGGAGGCGGAAAAATTATTTAAGTACTGCAGGAAGCTAAAGGTGAAGAGAAGAGGGAGTCATAGAAACTGTGGCTACCATTGGATAGCTTCTGGAAACGTCAAAGAATCTATTGGATTTTTTGTTCGTCAGATAAGCTGACGGCTTCACTAAGGAACTATTAGTCAGGCGCCACCCGGATCTTCCTGCGAACTCATCCAAGTAAATTTCAAGTAGTCCTCAAGAATTTACTTACCATACCAACTGGACTCATCCTTGTTCAGCCAGAAGGGTTGCGATTCATCGTGCAGCTGTAGCAGAGTCACCGACGGCATGCTAATAACCATGCCTGAGCCCAGTACTCCACTATTTCCCAGGAACACCATCAGCTCCTGCCGTAACACAGCCAAACGACTTTCACCCAAGGGTTTAGCTGGTTTATCTTGAGATTTCTGGGGCGTTTTGTCCATGTCCTTGCAGACCAGGCCAATTTGATAGGCCGGCGGCATGAGTTGTTGCTCTTGCTGTGCCTGCTTCATGCTGCGTCCGTGTCTGTGCCGGCAATCAATTAATGGCTTACAATTAACAATAATAGCCAACTCGGCAACGTGGACTCGTGTTCGGTCACTTGTCTAATTGAAACGCCAAGTAGAAACTTCCGCACATTTCAGTCATGTATCAATTTCATAAAGATGACCTTAAATTTCCACCTTTTTAGAAAGGGGAAAAATTAAAAACAAAAAAAAAAGAAAAAGACTAAGCCGACTGCACAGCGTGCGAGAGGCGTGTTATTGATTTTTGCTATCGATTCTGTTTTATTAGTTTTTGTTTTTATTTTTTTTTTGCTTTCGCTGTCGCCGCCACTCAATGGAACGCCAATTTCCGATTTGTATTTATGCCCTGTTTTTCTATCAGTTTTGTGTTTTTTATTCGCGCGAAAAACTTATTCGCGTCCGCTAGGGGCAACGCTTGTTTAGCAACTGAACCTGGCCGGCACTGGCACCACTTGGTTACGCTCTGACGCTGCTCCCAATCATTTTTTTTTCTTGTTTGCAAAATGAATTTATTGTTCACCATGCGGCGTATACGCATTGCATATTACGTATACGACGCGTTTTTCTGACAAGCCACAATTAAAACAATTGAATGGGCCCAAAAAAAGTTTGCGATTACTCCCTGGGGAGGTGCCTCGTTTTCCGTCACTCTCTTTTGCCCACCACAAACGAACGACATTGACAACGAACTTGACATTGCGGCCACAGGGAGGGAAGGGAGGTGGCAAACGCACGGAGAAAAGTGATGGGGAAAATAGAATGAAAACAAATGAAACTAAATTAATGAAAAACATAAAAAAATTATACCCCCAACAAAGGTTAAATAAAATTTTTTTTTTTTTTTTCCCAATAGAATCCGTTTGGAAACTTGGATTGAAAATGTAATAAATTTGGCTTTCATCATTTACAAATTTCATTGACATTCTTAGTGAGAAGGCGTACTTTTGGATGAATGGTTGTGTACATAAAAAAGATTGATTTCCATGGAACCACCTATCACAGTTACCGGCGAGCACTACAGATGTTAAACGATATTTTTTGGTCCAAACTGTACGATATGTACCTGCACTCACATTGGACCCATCTCAAACAAAAACTTGACTATGAGAATCCTTTGGCGGTTGATGTTATATTTCACATCAGTGGCGTACGCAGGGCAGGAGGTGGAAAAAATCTTAATAAGCACTTCAAGAGCATTTTACAATTTCCTATTTGCTCTCCCTTGAAAATGGAATTACCTAGTAGTCGCAATTATTTTGGTACACGTATAGAACACACTCGTTCTCGACAACCATTGGACGCATCCACTTAAACTTGACAGCTATTTGACAAGCGACAATAATGCTTTATTACTGCATTAAAAGTTTTGGGCGTCAGTTGTTTACAATCATGGGAATGGGTCGAAAATAGTAAATGGCTTGCATAAATGCGACTACGAAATCTTGTTATCAAACCGTGAAGCTATTTAAGGATGCTGATGAAATAAAGCACCCCGCGAAATCCGGCCGTTCACGCACAAGCCATCAAAGCCGTGCCAGATCGAATTCGGCGAATTCGGTGCACTGCTCAAGCACAAAATCATGTCTCGTGCGATGAATATCAGCAAGGACAGCATGTCGCTCATAATAAAACGTAACTTGGGACTCTGTGCATACAAGAGACACACCGGCCACTTGCTCACAACAGCATTAAAACAAAAAAACAAGACTAAATCGAAAGTATTGCGTCGCCAGTGCGCGAACTATAGCCACAGACGAATTCTGTATACTGACGAGAAAATTTTTTATCATAGAGGAATCGTTCAACAAACAGAACAATAAAGTGTATGCTGTGTCATCAAAACAAGCGTCCGAACTCATTCCGAGAGTTCAGAGAGGTCACCATCCGCCTTATGTGATGGTGTGGCGGGAAGTCGCCTATGATGGGGTCACCAAGCTCCACTTTTGGTAAAAAGAAGTCAAACCTTCGGCGAAAGTGTATCAATTCGACGATTTGGAAAAGGTTGTGATGCTTCTCAGCACGACATTATTTGCAAACAAGCCGTGGACCTTTCAACAAGTCTCCGCTCCAGCTGACAAGGCAAAAACGACTCAAACATGGCTAAAAAAACCATGTACCGAACTTTATTTCCACGAATGATTGGGCTACACCTGAATCCATTGTACTACAAACTGTGGTTTATTCTCGAGGCTATTGCTTGCTCTACTCAACACCCACCCGAGCAACACCCGAGCAGAGGACAATTTCCCAATGCATGAGGTTCGCACTGCGATCGATGAGTGGCCAGAGAGACATCGTCGTTGCAGGAATGCAATCTGACTAATTGACTGACTCACTGGTGACCGCCGCACAGGCCAAACCATAAGAGATAGAAAGCTGAGTTTCTTTCCAAAAATTTCAGCCCAAAAAAAAAAAAACAAGCGAGCAGCATCAGCCAGCCCAAGGTGCCCAAATTGGCCTTTGAAGAGAGTTATTCATTAGTTTAAAATTTTTCAAATTTTATCGTCGTGTACAGGCCAGAGCGGAGGGTCAATTTAAATTTAAAACACTTTAGCATATAGCCCATAAACTCTTCTATTTTCTCACATATATAACTGCTGAATGCACAAAGTAACAGCCTGTTAATCCCGAAAAAATGAATTATAATTTATGGCAGGACAAATAGATTAATACACAAAATGTGTATAGGAATTATTAAAAGCCTACAAGATCCAACATGGATCTTACATTAATAGTCAAGCAAATGTACAATATTAGCATTCAAGCAGTACTAGATTCTTCAAATAATTTCCGACAAATTCATTTTTGCTTAATATCAAACAACCTCACGAAAACTACATACAAATTTAATGAATTTGGCTACGAATGGACCGAATGGTTTCCGCACTCACCATCCTCAATTAAACTATTTCTGTCTTCTTGGCGAACCCTGCTCTAAACAATAGCTTCATTTCGTTTGCTAAATACAAAAAAAAAAAAAAATGTAAGGCATTTCCCCGAAGCTTTTCAGGATTCCAATAAATATTAGGTTGATGTCAACAATTGGAGCATCGGCCATGGGACCCAGTATATGGAAAGAGATGGAAAGATCAGGTGCTTTAAGACATGGTCAAGCTTGGTGGGAACAACTAGGGCCAGCCAGCACAAAACAGAGGCGAATGACGGGTATTAAGAGGGTAGTACAAGTTGGCCCGAACAAAAATATCGATTTTTTTTGCTTCTTTTTATAGCTGATATTCAAAAATATTTTCCCAGAAGGATTTTAGAAAACTCAAATTAGTTTAGGAGCCAAAATGTCCTAGCAACTGCAGACTTTTAACGCGCTAAATGGCAGCCACGATTCAGCCAAAACTACAGGACCGATTTTGTTCAAAGAGGTGTCAAGCGACGCAGGATTGTCGTCATTCTGGCCTGAACCTCCAACTTTTAGGAACAACTATTTTTAATATTTTTTTTACACTAGACTACAAACAAAAATACAAAAAAAAAAAAAAAATTAACTTAGTTCCAAATCTGAGGTTCAGGCCAGAATTACATCGATACTAGAATCTTTTTCCTTCTTGAATTTGGATAACGGAGCGACCCCGAATCACGGCCGCCATGGGCGCAGTTTTTTTCATACCACTTTTCGCAGACCAAAAACTTTTCAGCCGACGTCACAATTCTAAAACAAAAAATTTTGTATTTTTCACTTATTCATTATTTTTCAAATAAAAAAACCGATTTGAAAAATATCTTTTCGTTTTGTTTCTGTGAATTTTTAAAAAATCATCTAAAAATAGCACGCGCAACGTGTTTAACCCCCTTAAAAGTAGCAAAATGGCCAAGACCATTAAGCGGTTGTGATAAACATATCGGGCCAAAGAAGATTTGCAAATGGCTTGTTGATGTGACAGCAACTGAAAGTGTATTGACGAAGGCTTTGCCATGGCGGCAGCCGAAACGGCCGTCTACACAGCCACAGCTACTGTTCATGTTCATATGTATTCTCTGTTGAATTTTCTCTTGATTACACTAGTCCACAAGGTCCAGTATCTTGAACGGTTGGTAGTGATTCTGGATGATTAACGTGTGCTAAGCAAGACTGCGTTTTCAGAAATTGTCGAGATTTTTAGTAATTTGAGGTTAAAGTTGCAAAAAGTGCCTATTTAGACCTTTTTAGGAGCGTTTTTCGGGGAATCCATTGTATTGATTGGAATTTTCGACCTTGAGCCTGTTAACATTCACTTTGACTGAAATCAAAACAGGTCGTTAAACCCATATTCAGATTTTGACCTATACTTATGAAAGTTTAAATAACAACGTAAAATTAATTTTTTTTGTCAGTTTTTTTCCATATTCTACATTACATTCTATGCTTTTTTAATGTGGTGGGGTAAGTTCTATAGGAAAAATTTTTAATTTAAGTCATTTTCCTCATCAGAGCCATTTCGGCCAAAAATAAAGCTACACAGAGAAAAAAAGGATATGCAAAAATGTCCATTGGATGATTTCCCGTATCCATTTGGACTGGATATGTCTTTATAATCCTTTTTATCATCCAATGGAACTGAAATATCATCCAAAGGATATGAAAAATGATCCTCCCTTGGATGATTTTCAGCTCCGCATTCAAACATTCATTTACTAACAATTTAAAAAAAATTGAACCATTTCATTGAATTTCACACAGCGAACACTTAAACAGATTAAACACTGCGTGGGTACCACCATTTGAAAATTATCCATTATCCCAGCATAAGTAAAGTAGCCTGACTCGAAAGGTCGCATTAACAAGATCACTTTTATGACCGAACCGACTAAATTATCTGCCAGCTTAGTTAGGCTTTTGTTCTTTAGACTAGAATTCACATAGAGGTAGGACTCAGCCACACGGTCCAAGTTTTGACGAAGTCAAGGTAAAACCTGCATTTCCAGGAAGAACTTGCACGAGTCTACAGTGTGATCGGTCTGCGTTGAGTCCAACTTAAAACAGACCTCTATTAAGTAATAATTGCCATTAAGTCAACTCTATTTAATGTACATACAAAATAAAATTACAAATACTAGTTCAGGCGGGGCACGACAGGAGGATTTTTACAGGTGATGTGTAAGGCTAGGCTTCCGACGCTGCTGAAGCACCTGGGAACGTTTTATACTGTTGGCCGATGCTTGATTATCGTTTGCGCTGCATTAGAAGAATTCCTGATCTTATATGGACTATCAAAGCTATGGACAATATGCAGCTGATCATCAACATGGCAAGCTTTGATTCCCTTACACTGGCCATTATTCCAGCAGAGAAGGAGTTGCAATGTTCGACCAGGGTTGTGATATGCTCCAGCAACTTAGCAACAATTTCTTTAAATTCAATAATTACAGCATCCATCCTGGTAGTTCTGCAGATGATTTCTAGCAGCAGCAAATAAAAATTTGAAATATTTTCCGTTAAAATTTGAACCGGTTGGAACTTCAACTATTTTGATAGTATGAAATTAAAAAACAAGTCACTAGATTCCTAACAGGGGAACAAGCTACTACAATTGCTTAAAACATACCAAGTAAGAAACCTAGCCCCATTGGTATTGCCAGCAACTCTCTGTAGGGTTAGGGTATGCGCATTTGTTTCTATAATAAAACACTTTATTCTGTTTGCGATAGGTGGAATTGTGATTTGTTGTTGCTGCAATTGGCCAAAAGCCAAGTGCAATCTAAACAATTGTCAAAGAGCGCTTATCAGCTCACTCGCTCTCCCTCTCTCTGTATAAACAAGAATATTTGGGGGAATTTTCGTATACCCAAAAACGCGCCACACGCGTCGGTAGTCGTGTTTAGTAAATTAAACAAATTAGATCTTAATTTATCACAAATATGATGACCAGCGAAATTTAATTAATTTTTCACTAGCAATTTAAATATTAAAATTTTGTTTGATAAAGTAAAATTAGTTTGCAAAGAACATACATTAAAGAAGCAATTAAATTTGATGAGCAAATATTTGCCCACAGCTAATTTGGGTAGGAAAACAAGGTGGACACATACGAATAGAGACACGTGTGATTAATTGGGGCTGACCTGCTCTCTAACCGATCCATCATCAATGTAAATTTTTAAATTGACACAAACTCCCGAAAACCATTTACGCCCTATACTTTTTCATATGCTGCGAAAGCTGCTCAAATATTAAAAAAAAAAAAAAAAAAAGTCGTTCCAGCCCGACTACAACATACTCTGTACCTGTGAAGTGCTGCCCATCACCTTTGCGACCGGTGCTGCCCATAATAGTTTGTTTTTCCTTATAACTCGACAATCGTTCATCCGATCCTTACTATTCCTTTGGCGGATCGATAAATAATCCTTATAACTAAATAAGTCTAGAAGGTACAAACCTTCTATCTGTAAAACTGTGGGAGATATAACGCTTTTTCCAATTTGGGGGCGGGAGGGGGCGTGGCAAAAATTGAAAATAAACTTGATCTGCCTGCTAGTATAAGAATTTTTTGTCCCACACATGTCAAACCTCCATCTCTTACCATCTCTGAGATCTGTTTGTTCATACGGACAGACAGACGGACGGACATGGCAAGTTCGACTCGGCTGTTGATGCTGATCAAGAATATATATACTTTATAGGGTGGGAGATGCTTTCTTCTGCCTGTTACATACTTTTGCACAAACTAAATATACTCTGTGTACCTTTGGTACAGAGTATAAATATGTTAGTACGTTTACCCCCACCAAAAACAAAACAAACTTCAAACTGGTATCTGACACTGCGTCAATCAGGCTTAAAGACTAATCGCTTGCTAGTTTGCTAGAATTTAATGACTACTTACAATAAATTGCTGGGAATCACCTGCGTTATACTACTTATATGTCCATATGTAGATGTTGTATGTGTGTGTGTTCACTAGAAAAAACAGGTTGCCTGTACAGCTATTTCAAGCATCACATGGATCGATCATCAGCAGACTTTGCTATCCACTCCGTAGAGTTTTTAAGTTTTCTTTTTCATTTCAATTTTAACTTCCAGGCCTTATTTTTTGTACAAATCTGGTCGAACATAAGTTTTACTTAATAATAATAAACCTTTTTTTCAAAATTTAAAAAAAAAAATTTGAGTTCGGAACTCCCACAACGACTTAAACTATTAATTATTTGAGATGAAAGAAGAATTTAAAACTTTTGCTTTCTGAGTTCAAGCTTAACAACCTGTCAAAACAAACTATTGCTAATTATAGCCTGGCCCTCTATTTAATGATATAGCTCCAGCTTTGAGCAGTTAGCTTTATAAACTATAACTTGGTACAGATTTAAAGAAACGATGGCATGGTTTAAAATATTTGATTTTTATAAGACCAATAAACTCACCAAAACAAATATCTATTTGAATTTCAACGCTTATCGAAAAAAATTAGGGAAGCTAACTCGGATTGGCGAAGTTCATATACGCACGTGCAAAAATATCAGATAAAGAAAAGAGTTAAATGATTTGCAGAAATATAATCTGTTTGAACTCAGCTACTGGGTCAAGATCAATTACTGACAATATGATGCAGCGCTTGTTGTGCTATGTGGAACGCCACATTTACTATTTTGGAAAAACCAGCATCGTAATTTTTTATTAAAGCAGGCTCTTTAGATTGCCAATAAACACACCAACATACGCGATACACCTGGAGACTGGTCTACCTACCCTTTACCACAATAAGTTGGACAGACATTTCAAATATTTCAGAAAAATCATGGACCTACCTCAGAACAGACTTCCTAAGTTAGTCGAAACTCCTTACGAGACAATCAAAATGCTTTTCAGAATGGCAAAAAATTTTTCAGGATAGAAGTAAGCTTAGTGATATTCAAGACATAGCTGGATGGAGGACTGCACTGGAAAGAGTTGATGAAGCCCAGCAAAAAACGTTTGAGGTCACTGCTCGAAGGAGCTAAACTTTGCTTTTACTATATATAAGAGCCTAAATTATAACCTGGTTCAAAGCAATTATTTTAATGACGAATTTTTGGGTGGATGCCACAAAAATTAATATTCCAAGAGAGGTCTGAGATGCTGCCACTGCCCCATATAAGCAACGAGAATTGCTCGCTATGCAATAGGAGAGCCCGGGAAGATGTATTCCATTTCCTCTCAGAATGCCCCATTCTGGGAGAGCTAAGAATCAAATATTTTGGAGAAAGGTTGTTAACATTGGAAAAAGCAAGAGATCGACTTAACGGGGAAAACAGAAATATGCTCGCGGCCTATCTTTCTGCTGCTCTTAACTATAGTCCCAAAATCGTTACAGAAGATTTCTAAGATTTTTAAGTAATATAAGCTATTTGCGCGAAAATATCGTAGGTGCCATTTTTTACGAAATTGAAATTTTGATGCAAATTTGTCCTAAATTCACTTACTCATCATCTGGTAAAGTATTAAAGCGACAATCGCTACAGTTAGGGAGATATCACAGTTTAAATTTAATCGAATGCACCTGTGCCAGTGCAACGAAAAGTAGAAAAATCGCTCTCCTGTAAAATTAAGTTTTTGGCACATACGATATTTTCGCGCAAAGGGGTCGATATGAATGTGAAAAATTTAGATAAATATACTACTCTCTTCAGTCTCTCTATATAATAGTATTAAGAGCCTGGGACGGCCCCCTTAGGAGTGAAAGGTCTGCTAACTCGGGACGAGCGAGGAAGGCAGGTGGTGTAACTCCGAATGGTGGGTCTACCTGAAGCTCACTAGGATTAATAATTATATATTGTACTACTTATCAGTTAAGGCTGCCGGCATTTAATGCCATGCCTAAATACACAAACTGTTCTTATTCTCAATAAAGAACAACTACTACTACAACTACTTATAATTCCTATTTAGCTTACATAAAAGAATGAACATTATTAACCTATTCTTAAGAGTAAAATAACCTTTAAATTATCTTGGTGAACTAGGACATTCAATCAATGAAGTTTTCTAGTTGACAAATATTCAGTAGAGGGTAATCCCATATAGTTTTTGATTAAAGATCTACATTAGATCGTAGTTGATTGAGGGGTTTCCGGTGAGTTTTAGCTTCTTCCGAGATATTGAGAGTAGCTCTGGGGCTGTTGTCAGGAATAGTTTTTCTTTACAAATTTAGTTTTCATGAATAATAGGTTTGGCTGGAAAAGATACTACTCTACTTTTCCAACTTTGCAACTGAATTTAGCCCAATTTGTTAGTTAAATTATACACACACACACGTTCTCATTTATAATATCGTTGTGGAAGTTCAATTTAATTGGGTTAACAACCTTTTAAAGAGGCGCAAATGCGTTTTCGTTGTTTGTTGCTATTTACAATCAATATCAAACAGAACAAAATGCTGGCATATAATTAAGTGTAAAAAAAATTGTATATTTAAGGTAGTTGCTTAGATGATGACGATTCAACGGGTACTACATAAAGTCATCAGATTCGTTGCCCGCATCATAGTTGGTGCGCATATTCTCCGACTTCTGCAGCGAGGCATAGCTACGCAGCTCCGCCTCCAGTTCCCTTTGCTTGGCCGCCTCCTTCTCCTTTTCGCGCAGCTCGCGCTGTAAACGCTTCTGATCCTGACGCTCGGCGGCATCGCGTGCCTCACGCTGGCCACGAAAGTCGGGATGCTCCTCCTCGGTTTTGGTCTTGTTCAAGCGATTCACAATCTCATTGACACGCTTCTCCAGGCGTATCTTACGCACCGCCTTCTCATCATGATAGGCCACCTGACCCGGCTCCATGTCGGGCGTCTTCTTCAGGTTCTCCCACATGGTGTAGACAATCTCCAGGTTGTTCACCTTGTTGCCCTGAATACTGTTGGCTTTGCACAGCTGGGCGGCATCCACCAGCACATCGGTGGGTACATCGTCCAGAGTCTGGCCGCGCTTCAAGCGCAGGTAAACGTGAGCCGATGACAAATTGTTGACATGGAACCATACATCTTCGGGCCAGCCCCAGCGGATGAGCTCCTCGTTCTCGTGCTTGTCACGGCCCATGTAGAGCAAGGCCGTTGGCTGCACCACAGTGCTTTTGAAGTAGAAAACCATTTTGGTGATTTCAATTGAGTGAAATATTTAATAAGTTATATTAAATAGGAATTCTTTTAGGTTGGCTTTTAAAAGCCCAAGTGACAGCCAGCCGGAGAGTGACCGTTCGGCGATAAGTACAAAATGCACAAATTAACAGTACTCAGGTGTGACTGATCACGAGTATGTAGCAAGTAACGAGTCACAGGAAAAAGTTATTGTAAAAGATTTGCTTTTGTTTTGTTAATAATATAAAATTTACATCATAATAAAATAGTACAAGGCATGGCTCAGTAGAATCTCTGCTCAGTTGAAAATTCTTTAGTCACTGAAGATCTTTGTGCATTTGTCACTTGATACGAAAGGTTGTGTGATCGAACTCCTCAGTTCTCAATAGCAGGCTGACCGTTATACTAGTCCTATCAAATTAGGTAAAAATTGCTTTAATAAAATATAGATCAGCCAGATTTTTGTATTTGTAATAGGGAACTGCCTTTTAGGCTTGAAGAGATTGAAATGTTTTAGATAATAAGATTACCTTTCTTTTTGAAAAATTTTCTGAGCTGGCAATAGTTTTCAGGATTTGTACGAAGAAAAATTTATGATGAAGACGATGAAGATTTAGAAAACACCGAAAAGTCAGACATATTGTCGATACAAACACATAAAAGAATCAAAAACATAAATTTCCATCATTTTTATAAACAAACTTCTCATTTTTTAATTGATTTATTGCACAGCTTGGTTTTATCTACAAAAATTCGAGTTATTACAGTCAAAAACGTGACGATTCTAAGTTTTTGAAGCCATACTGTTGTAACGCTTTGTCGCACAGCTAAATGTTTTACATCAAAGTTGTTGCTAATTTGTTGTTCTTTAATTTATATAATAAGACAATTGTGAATAGGTCTCACCGGAAACAAGAAAAGTGGGGAAAAGTGAAAAATGCATTGTTGATCATACATAACCTGAAAACTTTTGTCCGCATAGAACAATTATTTTACCCAAAAAGAAAGGTTATGTTATTATCCATAACTTTGTCTTAAAAAAATTTTTTTGTCTAAAAGCAATAGTTTCATACATGGCCCTCAGCAAAGTACTAAAAACGTTTGTGCTTTGCGTACTTTTGGTACAAAAGCAAGGTCTCAGTACTCAAAAAAAAAGTCTTCGCCGTACCTGGAATGATTATACCATGGTTTTATAGATACTGACAAATTCGCGTTTTCCAATATGGTGGCCGTTCCCGTTCCCAATGCCACAAATTGACACAATTTTGAAGACATTCCCCTGCCCCACATCAAAAATCTGGCTGGTCAATATTCCATGCATCGAAAAATTCTACTTTGACTGGACCATACCTTAAAAGTAACATTCACTGTGACTGACCATGCGGCTCATCCCTAATAACAACTTTATTCTGGCGTTGCCATACAGTTACAGAGACGTGTTCTAGGTGGCGCTAGTAAAATTCTCAGCAAAGCGTTAGGCGCCAAAGTTTAAATCATAATAGAATGAGGCAATTTGTGGTGAGATAGTGCAATGAGTGTGCGTGTGTGTGTGTTATGAGTTTGTTATTGATCTGTGGATGCAGCCATTTGCTGAGGAAACTGTTTTAAGACTCTCTCAAGTCTTGGAGACTTCTTGAAATAAATGTACCAGTTAAAGGTCAGTATCCAAATATGAATTAACGAGAAGTAAAGTAAAATTTGCATATAAGTTTTCAAGCAAAATTTTATTTCTGCTTTACTCTGTTATTTTTGTATGAAAATTTTACTTTACTTCTCGTTACTTCACAACTGGATACAGACCATAAGTAAGTAATGCCGGCTTTATATTATTTGGTATTATTTGGTCATTTAGAAGTTTTCAGCTTCTGATTTGATTTTGAACTCCATATCACTTAACTTAAATGAGTTTCACTTTATTGTCTTTGATGTTAATAATCCGAATGTTAATAACGTGTGAAGTTGATGATCCGTTTGTCGACACTGCTATCTTTCCGATTTACAAAAAGGGTTGTCATAATGAGGCTAACAACTACCAACTTTTCTAAAATCCGAGATTCTTTGAAACCTGTTTTAAGCCTCTTTAAATCCACTTTTCTAAAATCGGAACATAAAGTCCTCAATTCCGGCCCTTAAGAGAGTGTGCCATCCTAAACAAACACTCTTAAGACCTGAAACTGTCTAAATCTCTGAGTAAAAATTCATTCAAACTAATTTTTTTTATCGATTACCGATACCTCACTGATCATTATTTCATTTACCGCTTCGTTTTGCGTTCAATATTCTCACAGCTGTGAGCGTTCAAACCGAACATATGTTACTGCAGTTGCAGAGTGGAGCCTATGAGTGGAGCTTGCAAAAATATTGATAAAAAAATTAACAATTAACAAGTGGGGCTACATACAATTTGATTGAGAGGTTTGTAATTCTGTTTTAATATCTAATTTAATAAGTTCCCAATACGTTTGTAGTCAAATTTCCGATGAAAATAAGTGCACAGAAGAAAAATTGAAAGCGATAACAAGAAAATTGAGATCTTTTGTCGGTAAATTGGTTTGGAAATGAAATAGTTGCAACATAACTTTACCACTGTTTGAGCAAAGTCATATAGAGTGACTAAATGGAGAAGGAGAAATCAAATACAGTCGGAATGTCTTTAATGCTATATTCGCAGAATGTTCGTCAAGAAACCAAGTCATACAAGATTCACCGATCGTACAGAAATAAATTAATTAGTGTTAATCTAATTTTGAGGGCTGTGGCCTATACCCGCAGGCCATAGCCTCCATAGACTACTTTATTTCGTGAAGTCTGTTTCAAAGCTGCAAAAATTTTAGTGTTGAACTATCCACGATATTTTATGTATATTCCAAGCTGTGTTCATAAAATCTAAGTTCAAGGCGCACTAGCGACAAGTCCTTTAGAAATATTAGAGAGCACCATACATGTAACTCTTTAAGAAAATTACAATGATACATGCCCTTCAATTATCATCTGATCCTTTTATATATATTCAATTCGTCATTAACTTTTTCAAAAAACAAAAACAAAAAACCCTTGTAGCACGTTTTTCTAACTACTACTTTTCGGCTACTTTACGGACCCTACTTTTTTATGGAAGCTACACAATATAGATGTCCGATTTCGACCAAACAGAGTGAAATCATGGAAAAGCACAACAAACTAGCATGTACATTCCATTTTAAACAAAAAAGTTTTTCTCACTTGAACTTCTTTTTCGACCGATCATTCATACTGCAGCTATATGCTATGGTAATCCGCTTTTGACAAAACAATTAAGAAATGTGAGAAAGCATACCAAATAAGTAAATGCCCATTTTAAGGACATTTCCATTGAAAACCAAAAATTTTTCCTAAATGAGACTACTTCTCGGACTCTACTTTTTATGACAGCTATACTATATAGATGTCCGGTTTCGACCAAACTTGGTGGAATCATGAGAAAGCCTTGCAAACTAAGAAATACGAAGTTTGGAGGCACTGCCATTGGAAACATATAAGTTTTTCTCACCAAAACTAGTTTTCCGACCGATCGTTCCTATTACAGCTATATGATATAGTCCTCCGATCCGGCTCAAGTTTAAAGTATGGATTTCACAATACCTTAGAAGCTTTAGTTCTAAATTTTGTAGCGATACCTCCTTATTTATACTTGTTATTAATTTTTTCTCGCCAGATTGACCATTTCGTCCACTGTGCGTCTGCCCTTCTGTTTCTATGCTATCTCCTCCGTCAGTTTGAAAGCTATCTTACCAAACTTTGCACAAAGTCTTTTGGTACAAATACGCTGCACATTTGTCGGAACCGGCCGGATCGGATACTATAGTATATTAGAACGATCGGTCGAAAACTAGTCTTAAGAGAAAAACTTTTTGTTTTTACTGAAACGCCTCTAAAGTACGTATCTTAGTTACTATACTTTCCCTGATTCACTTAGTTTGGTCGAAGTCGGAGACTATAGCATAAGCTGCCAGGAACGATCGGTCGAAAAACTAGTTCTAGTGAGAAAAACTTTTTTGGTTTTAATGAAAACGTCCTTATCATTGGCATACACTTATTTTATAGACTTTTACACAATTCTACAAAGTTTGGTAGAAATCGGATGATTATAGCATATAGCTCCCATAGGAACGATCGGTCGAAAAACTAGTTCGAGTGAGGAAAACTTTTTTTGTTTTTAATGAAAACGTCCTTTTTATTGGCATATTCTTATTTTATATACTTTAACACATTTCTAGAAAGTTTTAGCAAAATCGGATGATTATAGCATATAGCTACAGTATGAAAAATCGGTCGAAAAAGAAGTTCTTGTGAGAAAAGCTTTTTTGTTTTAATTTAGAACGCCTCCAAATTTCGTATTTAACAGTTTGTTATGCTTTTCCATATTTGCACTAAGTTTGGTTGAAATCAGACATCTATAGAGTATAGCTCCCATAAAAAAGTAAGGTCCGAAAAGTAGTCTTATTTAGAACAACAAACTGCAAGGGTATACAAAACTTCGGCAGAGCCAAAGCTAACTTTCCTCTATTTTAAGGATAAAATTTACAAGCTCTAGCGCAAAAAATTGATTTTTGTCTTTTATTATCTCTGTTCATCTATTACTAGATATTTTGTAAACAGTGACTTTTTAAATTTGCTGATGGCCTGGTATTTTTACTTTTGATTGTAGATATGCTCGTTTGAATGCTCTATTGCTTTTGGTTCATGGTATTTGTTTGGTATTTCTAGATTTAGTTATATATGCAAGTGTGTGTACTTACCCGCCTTAGGTTGGTGGCTCCAGCAACGATAAAAGAGTTGAAGCTATTAAAGGTTGGGAATTGAGAAATATTTGGCAGAAAAGCAACCAATCGCAAACAGCAATCAAAGCCTCAGCCAGATTACACAACCAAGAATTAAAACAATGGCAAAACTAAATATTAGGCAGAAAATGCCCTTAGCAACATCGCTGGCATTGCTGCAATCCCTTCCCCTCTTCCTCTATGTATACAAATCTCCCCCACTCTCCCACATCCACGGTGCTCACGTCGGACCAGCCGGCTATTTGTAAAAATAAGAGCATCTTCCAATAGGGTGACTTCTTTTGGCCCGGTGACTTCTTTTGGCCCACCTTGTATATATAAAAATCGTTCTTGATCCAAGAATTTTGTACTTGGATCAAGAATTTTCGTACTTACCGTACTGTCGACAGCGCTTGTACTTAGTTCAAGTACAATATCATCGTTTTTTTTCTGAATGTAAAAATATTCTTTTTTGACCCCAAAAACTATTCCTGATCAGGGCGGTGAGCTGAGTTAATTGAGGCTTGTCTGTTCGTCTTTCTGTCTGTTTCTACGCAAACTAGTCTCTCAGTTTTAAAACTATCAAGCTGAAATTTTGTACAGTCTTCTGTTTACTGTACGCTGCTAATACGTCTCTCGACTGGAGCGGATGACTAAATCTTAGTGAGAACAATTTTTTGGAGAGTTAATAATTGTAAGTAAAAACTGGTGGTATGTATTTAACAGGTTCGGATTCGTCGTGTTGGGAAATGGAATGGAAATATTCACTGAAGTCTTCTTTTGGGGCTCAGACGCCATTTATTTTTCATCCTCGCAGCATTCGCCTCTCTAGCCGATTTGGGTGCCCTCTGAGTCTCTTAAGGTAGTCTGCAGATTGCTTGCAAATAACGTCACCTATCATATCTCTACTTAACTTGGGATGACATTGGCACACTTTGCTTGATTGATTTCAATATTCCATCGCCTTGCCCATCTGCAAAAACGGTACATGTACTGCTGTAGAATGTCCGTGGCGCTGTGGTTGAGTCGTAGGTAGGAAGGAGGTTAGAAAAGCAGCTTTAAGTTATGTTCAAAAGCAGACAGCCGACATTGTAGGACCTCAGCTGGTGATGATGGCGGCCATAACCGTGGTGTCAACTCATCAACTCGTCATATCAACAATTTTCGTGTTGTTTGTTTATTTTTTTTATGGTTTTGGGGCGGAAAAACGGCGGGAAATGCAACTTAAACCTTTTGTGCCATCTTAATGGCCTTGGCAGTTGGTACAGTTGGGGTCCACTTTATGCCCTTTTGAGTTTTTGGACAATTTCGCACCGTAGATGCTGCTGGGTCAGCGTCTCCTCATTATCGTTCGTTTTATTTTCCCGCCATTGTTCCAGAGGAAACATTTTTTGATTATGCCATAGACGCTTTACCCATTGCTCATTATGGGTGCTCGTAAACATTGATGACACGCCACGCCCACCCACACATTCCAGCACATTCCGTGCTCTCCATTGATGGATTTTGGGTTGTCTGTTGGATTTTTAAATGGCTTCTCCCTAGTTGGCCTTTTGCCGCACTATAATAAAGTGACATACCATGACCATGAAAGTGGCTCCTCCGGCTCATCACTCAGAGCGCCCCGGCAATGGCCCCTCATTAATCAAACTCAGCTGCCCCTCGCCCACTCCCCGCCTTCAATTTGGGATCCTCATCCAGGACCCGCAAACAATGGGATTGAAACGAGTCTCTTTTTGGTTTTTATTGCATTTGTCAACGCACGCCCGCCCCAAGTATGTTTTCTTCTGAGGGATGGAATTTCCAAATGGATGTGAGAAAAGAAACACATTGCCAAGTAGCCAGCGGGCGCTGCCTTTTTGTTTGGGAACGAAGGTCATTTCCTTTGATTTGTCCCCCCTTTTCCAGCATAATTATCTGTGTGTTGACATTGAAGAAATTGTTGGGAAATGATCTAAACTGGGCTAGGATTTATTCACTAGTGAAATGGCCAAGTCATTGGCCAAATTACCGAATACAGTTGCCTTGGCACAATTTTTGTTTGAGTTGGCAAAGGATTAAGAGCTTCAAATTGTGACAAGGGTTCGCTGGGGGCCTTCCTTTTCCCACTCCACTATGCCTGTAGCATTGCCTGTATCATTTTTTGTTTTTTAAATTGAAATAAGATAATTCTACACTTGAGCTGTGTCAAGTGCTGGCCATCTCACATAGTTCCAAAAATTGTTATAATTGCATTAGATTTCCTCACCTCTTCTAGTTCCCATCTCGTGTGGGACCTAGAAATTTGGAGTATGGAGTCGGCTGTACTTGTACAAAAACGACGGAAAACGTCCTGTCAGTAAGTAAGCTGCGCACCAAATTTAAGAGCTGTGATGTCAGAAGACTCTGTGTCTTGCCCAGTAATCCTTTGTGCCACGCTCGATTGAACGCTTGCTTGAAGTCAACGAATACTGCCACGATGTAGCCGTTTGCATGGTACCCTCTTACGATGAAGTAAGTTACCCTGTTTAACCCTGTTCCGTGCGATCTTATAAACCCAAACTGAAAGGGCGGAGTACGATGACTGAGCTCATCAAAGGCAAGTATCCTACTCAGCAGGCATCTGTCATAGGTTTTCAACATCCAAGAAAGCAAACTAATTGGCCGTTATGATGCGACCTCTAGAGGACTCATACGGGCCCTGTGAATCATTACAATCTGGGTCTTTTTCTAGGCCTTCGGAATCTTTCCCAATTGCAGCACTGAGTTAAAGATAGTGACTGGCTTTGTCAGGAAGTGCCTTCAGCGTCTAGTTGTCATTCCCATCTTCTCCAGGAGCCTTTTTGGACTTTAGCTCTTTGATCTTTTCTTTCACCTCCGTAAGAGTTATCAGAGACACTGGCAGTTCGAGCTGACCAGGACACGTTCCACTCTCCTTATACTGGATGCAGTCGAAGTTGTTAGCGGCGTAAATCTCTGCTCAAGAAATCTTTCGATCCTTGGAAGATATGGCCCAGGTGCTTCAGTCCTCAGTCCTTCAGATCGGGAATTCCGGGGTTGTCTGTCGTGTGCACCTTTTGGTGAGAGACCAGAGGGCATAAGTGGTGCTCTCATCTGTTGTGACTCTGAGCAGTTTGTCAAGAGCAGGAGGAAGGCGGGGGAGCAGGTTTTGTCCTAGGGTTTCCAGCATAAGCATTATGCGTAGCTGCATGACCTTGTTGAGAAACTAGGCATGTGCATCCTAGATACATACACAGGTTTCAGGACGAATTGAGTGACTACCCTCTACCTAAACATGGAGATCTTGTCCTCTGAAGACGTTGATGACGCCTTTGACTCATTTCTGAGCAAAATCAGCACCGCTGCCACCAACGCTGCTCCAGCAAACCCACTTCCCACACACACAACTCGTAGAAGTTTCGTACTGACCCCGGCGGCAGAGGGCCTAATAGCACTGGAAAAACGACTGAGGAGGGAGTTAACGAGAACCCATGACCCTGCGATCGACAGAATATACTATACAGATGAAGTGCGAATCGGGTAAGGAAAGTCTTGGCCACAATCAAGAAAGAGGCGACAGCCAAGCTCCTTAAGGATACCACCCCCAATAGGGGACTCCAAGTTCGCTCTCTGGAGGCTCACTAGATGGTACAAGAGGCAGGTGCAGCCGAAATTTCCGGTCAGGAATCCTGATGGAACAAGGGCTAAACACCCACAGGACCGAGCTGCAGCCTTCGCCTGCAACCTCGAGGAAAGGTTCCAGCCTCTTAGCACTGCTTCGACCAAAAGGCTGCAATTGGTTCAGGACACACAGGACGTCCTTCTACAAATGGAGCTGCTAGCCAAACCTATTACTTTTGAGGAGGCCAAACGTGAAACAGGCTCGCTAAAATGTAACAAGGCTCCCGGACAAGACGATGTGGACAGTAAAGCTACTCCCTCACGAGGCGGTAATGTTTTTATTGCTCATCTTCAATGCAGCTCTACGCCTCAGCTACTTTCCCATTGCATGGAAAAATGCCAATATTGTAATGCTTCACAAACGCGGGAAGCCACCAGATGAACTGGAGTCATACAGACCCATAAGCCTCCTTCCTGCATTTGGCAAACTGTTGGAGAGATGTCTACTGCGGAGAATCCTGAAAACTCCAGCAATCAAACGGAAGATCCCAAAATTCCAGTTCGGCTTTCGGATGGGACATGGTAAAACTAGATGTGGCAGCGTACATGGATATCCGACAGGCATTTGACCGCGTCTGGCATTATGGCTTACTAGCCAAGCTGAAGGAAACGCTCAATCCTCAGCTATACTTGATGTTCAGATCTTTCCTATTTGACAGGACTTTTGAAGTTGTCCAGGATGAAGAGGATTCGAGCAGGAGTACCTCAAGGTAGCGTTATGGGACCAACACTCTACAGCCTGTTCACAGACACAGATATGCCTACTGCTTTGGAAATTCCAACTGAGGAGCCGCAGGACCTTCTAATCGCCACCTTCGCCGACGACAGGCAAGCTTCACAGCAAGGCGACAAGGATGAGTTGGCTACTCAACGCCAACAACAAACTCTCGCTAAGGAACAAGGTCCTCATATACAAAGTGATCCTGGCACCGATTTAGAGGTACGGCGTTCAGGTGTATGGCATCGCCGCGAAGACCCACCTGAACAAAATCAGGGTCTTTCAGCCCAAAATCCTGAGGAGGATTACTGGAGCCGAGTGGTTCATCCGAACTCGAGACATTGAGAGAATCAACAACCAAGCAGCGAGGTACTTGGATAAGGTCGCCGCCCTCCCAAACAACCTCACCAGGCGCTTACTCCGATCGCGTAGGATCAACGGGATCAGGGCAAAACGCAGGCTCCTAAGTATCCACCCAGGTGACCTGGCTAATCGGAGGATTTAGCCCAAACATAGGTAACGAATTTACTGCACACAACCTGATTGAGATTCCAACATACCGGCTAGACAAATTTAAAACCATATACCCACCTCACCCCTTTACCAGCCTAAAACTTAATCTTAGAGTTAAAATCCTTCCATCTGAGTTGGTAAGCCAAAAATTAATCTTACTGTATGCCTTGCTCACAAAAAACTCAAACGATTAATCAACTCGGAAGATGCTTTTTATACCCTTGCAGAGGGTATTATAAAAAAATAAAGCATCTCCGACCACATAAAGTATATATATTCTTGATCAGCACGACGAGCAGAGTCGATTTAGCCTTGTCCGTCTGTCCGTCTGTTTCTATGCCATATCCTCCGTCAGTTTTAAAGCTTTTCTCACCAAACTTTGCACAAAGTCTTTTGGTACAAATACGCTGCACATTTGTCGGAATTGGCCGGATCGCATGACTATAGCATATAGCTGCCATAGGAACGATCGGTTGAAAAACTTGTCTTAGTGAGAAAAACTTTTTTGTTTTTAATGGAAACGCCTCCAAAGTACGTATTTCACTACTCTATCCCATGATTTCACTACAAAGTTTGGTCGAAATCGGATGACTGTAGCATATAGCTCCCATGGGAACGATCGGTCGAAAAACTAGTTCTAGTGAGAAAAACTTTTTGGTTTTTAATGAAAACGTCCTTATCATTGGCATACACTTATTTTATATACTTTTACACAATTCTACAAAGTTTGGTCGAAATCGGATGACTGTAGCATATAGCTCCCATAGGAACGATCGGTCGAAAAACTAGTTCTAGTGAGAAAAACTTTTTTGTTTTTAATGAAAACGTCCTTATCATTGGCATACACTTATTTTATATACTTTTACACAATTCTACAAAGTTTGGTCGAAATCGGATGACTATAGCATATAGCTCCCATAGGAACGATCGGTCGAAAAACTAGTTCTAGTGAGAAAAACTTTTTTGTTTTTAAATGGCTTCGCCTCCAAATTTTGCAATTGACTGTGTATTATGCTTTTCCATGATTTCACCAAGTTTAATCAAAATCAGACATCTTTATAGTATAGATCCCATAGAAAAGTAATGTCCAAAATGTAGTCTTAGAAAAATTTTTGTGTTTTCAATTGAAGCTGCTAGGGTAAACAAAACTTCGGCCGAGCCGAAGTTAACTTACCCCTATTTTTCTGCTTTGAAACCTACTGTTTTAACTTATGGATCCAGCTGTCGATTGGGCGGGAGGTGGGCTGCTATTTTGCCATTGGTTTGCGCTTAACAAGCTTCGGCTTGGTGTAGAATGGGCCACTTGAACTTACTGCGCATCGTACTTAAGAATAATGATTTAATTTTTTAAATTTAAAAAAATTAACTTATAATTCTCAGTTTTTTAAAACTTTAGTAAATAATTCTCAAATGCAAAAAGCAAAATAACACTTTGCACAAATTTTTTACAGTCTAAAATCAGATTGTCAATATCGGTTAAAGAACTTCGTCCAAAAACCTAGAATCTCAAAATGTTTTAGCCTAAGTCAACTGGGAATGCTTTGAGATTTTTCGTAATCTTTGAATATAATTTGATTGCCTGTTCTTAATCGTGTAACGCAGATTTTGGGGATTTTCATTTTAAACGAAAAACTGTTTGCCGCTTGATATAACAAAGTTGATTGTATTATTGCCCAAACAAAAGTATTACAAAGTCTCCGGATTTGTTTTCGACTTTTTCAATTTAATTTTTTGTGCGCTTTCCTCTGTTTCCTTTTTGCGTTATCTTTGATTTGTCCGCTGAGAGACATTCAAATGAAATTTTCCAGCTTCCTCACACACGCACGCCCTTGCTACGGCTGCTGTTGTTGTTGTTGCGCTCCGGGCCAATGCCGGAAGCCTTCAGTGCTTGCTGTCGTCCCCATGCAAGGACAAGCCGTATCAGCGCAGTTGCACCCCAGCCGCACCACCTTCCTTGCGCCCCGTTTTGCCCTATCATATATCAAGTTGGTTTCCCGTTTGGTTGGTTGCCACATACAATTTTCAATGCATCAGCTTGGCCTTCCTCATTTTCGGGGTAACTCCCACATGAGCGATCACTTTAATTGCTGCATGTATTCTGGCACATAAACGTGAATCTGAATTGCCAAAATTTGAATCAAAGTTAAGTTCTCAAAAGTAGACTGATTTACCTTTGAACTTAACAACTTTTGCCGTAACTAAAAGTTTTGTGGGGTTTCTACCAAAAAAGATGAAGAATATTTGCAAATTTATGCAAAGTTCTGTTCTCTCTTATCTATCCATGTTTGTGGCCCCCGCCCTCACTTTTGGTCTAACAGTTTGTCCAGCTGATTGATTGCCTGCACTTGCTCCAGCAACGGAACTATGAACTTTGCTCCGGCGTGTGGATTTCAAGTGCAAACAAACATGAAATTTGATTACCAAATGCGGAAGCTAGCGTTTAGTCTCTCGCTCCATTCTGAATGATTAATCACTAAAAGTTTTTGCTGATGCAACCAATAGAAAATTGCAACGTGGTCAGGCGGTTGCTGCCCCAGCTATTCCATCAATTAACAAATACACTGAGTCAGTTAGGGCCCCACAAGAGTAAGGATAAAATGTTGGCATCTAAAAGTAAAGTAAAGATATTGAAAAGCTCAGAACGGAGCATTTGCAAGCCTTTAAAGTAAACTGCTTAGTCGATTTATGAACCTTTTTGAATGTTAAATATAAGCCCAGCTTTAAAGTTTTTCCAAGTTCTCAAAAAACATACTTAAAATAAATTTATTACAGCTTTATACACATAAATTTGTGACCAAAAGCAATTATGTTTTCCTGGCACATAAATTTCAAGAGGAGCCTCCCCCAGGCTAGGCATTTTGTTGAAGCACAGCAAAATCTCTCTCTCTGCCTCTCTGTGTAGCTCTGCAGTTTTATGCAAATTTTTGGTCCAGTTGTCAATCAATCTTTTTCAACAACCCAGCATTAGGCAATGTGCACAGATTTGCATAAAGTTTAGGCCATATTTTGGTAACCATTTCCGTATAAAAGGCTGGTGCATAAATTCATTTGTTTAAGCTATTTCTGTTAGGTCTTTAGTGCAATTTCCTTGCACAGTCACCTCTCTTGATTTGTGATCCAAACGGCAGTCAAGGTCATCCAAGCAGCCGCCTGCAATGCCATAAATCCTTTGCACTTGAACTTGAGATGCCAACGGCAAATGGTTTTGATGGTTTATGGTCCCGGAACGACGCGAAGTTTGTGCCTCCTTCGACTTCTTCTGTATTTCTCTCACACTCTTTGTCAGCAATTTACGCGTGCCTCTTGGTCATTTTGTCAAATTGTTTACGGACCATGACCAGGGGTCAGTTACTTTTTATGTCGCCGCCAAGTGACGGATAGTCATTTCAGATTTTATTAAGTGGAATTCAATTCCATTTCTGTCGTCAGCATTCGGTTGCCTACTTTTGAGGGCTTTAGTTTGTTACGATTTTTGATTGATTTCGATTTGAATTCAAAATTCGAATATTGTTTTTATACCCTTGCAGAGGGTATTATAAAATTGTCCGGATGTTTGTAACGCATAGAAGGAAGCATCTCCGACAAGTGTTTTGTGTCTGATTATGGGAGGGTTGATTGTGATGATATAAAATATTTGTAAAATTAGTGTATTGATTCTGTCTAGTGTGTGGGGGGTTGCTAGTGTATTTGTCTGTTTGGAAGTTCTCTAGGGAAAATCTTCTTGAGGCGTCGTCTCACTCTGCTTCCGGCTTTTCTACGTCTACGCAACAGTCTTCTGGCAAGAGTGTTGGGGTGACTTCTCAACCTCTCCACGTATTTGCCTGCCTGTGAATTTATGACGTCTCCAATCTTCGGCACGTTGAGATCGCTCTCCAAATGTCTTGTGCACATATACCAGGGCGCTCCCGATAGTTGGTGGACTGAGGACACGATCTTTTCAAATGAGATTTTGCAGCTATTCCATGCACTTGGATCCCATATCTCCAAGCTGGTGCTATAATTGCCTTGTAAATATGCACTTTGTTACGGAGTGAGTGTTTATTCCTACTGGAGAGCAGCCATCCCAGTTTCTTTACTCTGCCGTAAAGTGATCTTACAAGCGCGTTGATATGGGTTCCGAATGTAAGGCGCTTGTCCAGATATACTCCCAAGTATTTATGTCCAGGCAAGTGCCGTAATAGCAGGGCACTCATCGCGACGAAGTGTATATGTTACACTGGCACATTTATCCAGGTTTAGCCCAATGTTCCATCGCTTAGCCCATCTGCTGAAGTGATACAAATATTGCTGAACGACATCGGTGGCATTATAGATGCATGGGTCTCTCGCCATAAAAGCAGTATCGTCAGCAAATGTTGGAATGAATAAGTATTGGGGGTCTTCAATGGGTATTGTTCCTCCTGCAGGCATGTCATAAGTTTATAGAGAGTATAGGGTTGGTCCGAGGACACTTCCTTGTGGCACACCAGCGCGTATTAACCTCACACTGGAAACAGCTCCTTTCAAGATTACTGAAAAGGTGCGGTCCGTGAGGAAGCTTTTCACAAGAGAGTAAAGCTGAGGCGGAAGGATGTCTTTTACCTTGTAGAGCAATCCGTCATACCACACTCTATCAAAAGCCTGTTTAATGTCAAGGTCCATAAATCCTCCGCAACCCCTGATCCCACTTTTGATATTTCCAACAGGCGCACGGTATCTCCTTCGGCCTGAAATCCGTCAAGAAAGTGAAAGTTAGTCAGCCCTAAAAACTTTCACCTTATCCGCGCAAAATTTTGGGGGGCTACAGGGGGTCCCATGTGACTTTCGTAAACCCGAACTGAAAGGGAGGTATCCTGCCACACACCCCATCGATTGCCATAATTCGGGCTAGTAGGCACCTCTCGAAAATTTTTGATATTGTGGATAGGAGACTGATTGGACGGTATGACTCGACCTCCGACGGACTTTTGCCAGCTTTATGGATCATAACGATTTGAGCCTTTTTCCACACCGTAGGAAAGTGACCCAGTCGCAATGCCGCGATGAAAATTAAGACCAGGAAGAGCACCGCTTTTACTGGGAGGGCTTTGATAACCCTATTGTCAAGGCCATCCTCGCCTGGGGCTTTTTTATTGTTTAAGTTCTTGATTTGGCCCTGAACCTCCTCCAGAGTAATTGGTAATACTGGGGGCGTTAGCTGCCCAGGGGTGTTAAGTACATGCTCTACTTGTCCCTTGATGAGCAGAAGAGCATAGAGGGCAGGCGGAAGGCAAGAGTGTGGTCTGCGATCCTGATGGGTTTCCTTTAAACGTGCTTTGAGGGCTGCCGCATGCACCTTATTCACAAAAATTGCATGTGCATCCTCTATATCCTCAGGAAGGGTTATCTCGAGGTTGAGGTCCAAGGTACTTTCCAAGTCCTTCCCGAATTATCGAAAAAACGCCATATCTCCCAAAGTTTTATAGATAGAAGGTTTGTTTTTTTTTGGACATATTTAGTAATCGGGATTCTTTATCGATCCGCCAAAGGAATTGTAAGGATCGGATGAACGATAGTCAAGTTATAAGGAAAACAAACAATTATGGGCAGCACCAGTCGCAACGGTGATGGGCATCACTGCACAGGTTCAGAGTATATAATAGTCGGGCTTGACCGACTTTCTCACTTGTTATTATACGTAAAATGACACCTTAATTACCTCAATAGACCTGCTTATTGTAAAGATACTGAATCAAATAGACACATTTTGTGAAAATATCGATGTTATCGATATATTCGGGCCTGTTCCGAATTCCGAAAACGAGTGGAATTGCCGCAAATCGAGTTGACTGCTGTTCCGAATTCCGCAAATCGACAAGAATTGTCGTTTTCAAAACGTGCGATGCAGAGTCAGCGGAATTAAAAGTAATTGCAAATTAAAGCATTAACCTACTTCACCAATCTTATAAACTAAAAATTCGAAATTAGTTGAACATTTTTAAGATCGTTTAACATCATTACTTAAACTGTTTTAAGTTTAATTATAATTTTACAGAATTTCTTTATAAGCTTCTATAAAATATTGCATGAAAAACAAAACCGAGCGGCCGTGACCAAACCGAGCTGTTCTGAATTCCACTTTACTTTTTAGTCGATTGCGACCTTCAATCGGCGGCTGCTAGGGTTGCTGCATATGAATTTATTTAATCGGACTGCACTTTTTCTATTTCACTTAGCTATGTTTAACCATATTTGATATCACATATTCAAATGAAATATTTAAATACTGGTTTAAGCAAAAATAAATGGATTTAAAGAGTAAATAAGAGCTTTATAAATTTAAATTAGGGAGATGATGACAACTCTGTCTGCTGACGATAAACAAACACGTACGCGGGCCAGCCAGCCAGCTGTTTTCGAAACCGAGTTCGAAAAGTCGAAACGTAACCAAATCGTTCGGAATTGGGAACAGCAAATAGTAAAACGCTCGTTTTCGTTTCGTTTTTACTTTTTGAAAACGTTCGGAATTCGGAACAGGCCTGATTATAGTCCCTTATGGCCTCTGAGATCGGCGCATTCATAGAGACATACGGCCGACTTTCTTACTTGTTTTATTTATTTTTCCACCGACTTTAGAGCATTTTGAGAATCTTGTTTTTGAGGTTTTTAATCTCATTTCATCTGCACTATTCCAGTCTGCACTATTGTTCTTTGTCTTGAAACGCACAGCCAAATATGCAAGTTTTGGTACATCTTCCGCAATTACCTTTCTTAAAATTAACTTTTGTTAGTCAGTTATTGAGCGTACTGCACATTATTGTCGTTATTTCCTTACCTTTAGAAATCCTTATCTTCTTTCTCAGTATTTAACATTTGTTAAGAAGCAGCTCGATCCCTACTTTAGATAGGCATTTCGTTTCCGTTGATGCTGTGATGGCTAGAAATTCAATAGATACGCACCGTTTTAATGGTGCTTCTAGTATTCCTGATTATCAAGACCATTCTAGACAAATCAATGGTGCATTTTAGGTAATAAGCTACCAAAATAAAATTTTCGTTGCTGCTTAAATAGTTGGTCTTGAATTGATGACCGAAACAGTCTTATCGATGCACCCGATCATAACCCGATCAGTCGTAGCTTCAGAAACAAAAGTTTTTCCAAATTTTTGGTTGTTTTCAAACATAATTGTTTCAATTTAATTGTCGAAATGTATATAATTGTTTTTACGTTTTGATATAGTATATATAGTATAGGTATATGTATAATTTTAGCTTATATATAGATATAAGTTTATATGTTTTTTTTTGTGTAAATTAGTTTAGTTAAAACTTGCTAAATTTTGTTTGTTTTGTAAATACAAATGTTTTGAATGCGCTTTTCATTTTGCAACTATTAACAGTACAAAGTACAAATTAAGTGAACATATATAGAACTGTTCAACACTTAGTACAACAATAACCAAAACCAAAAAAAATTGTTTTTAAGATGTGTTCAATATTAATTTGTAGTTTACTTTGTTCCGCATCGATTTCAATTTTTTTACAGATATATATTCTTAGAATAAGTTTAGATTTCTTAATTGGATGGGTTTTTTTTTTTTTTTTTTGTTCAGTTCCCCCAAGGGATCCAAGGAATTTTAAAGCTTTCGTTAGTTTTGTTTGTTCGGTTGTAGTTTTCAGTTTCAGAGTTTTCATTTGGTCGAAAATACTTACTCAAGACTCGGGATATATGTATGTATATAAGATTTGCCTTGAAGTTGGTTAAAGATGCAGAAGTTGGTCAAGTTCAAGTTTAGGATTTTCCTGATATTGATTTCATAGTATGAAAATATATCTATGTATATATATATATATGTATATCTATATAGTTAGCTTGAGCCTGAAACTTATAGCTAAAAAAAACTCTCTACATTGTGGTTTTCTCTAAGTTTTGGCAAAGTCAATAAAATTTTGATTGGTTTCTAAACCAAGAATTAAATGGGTAAAGTGGATAGAGTAAAAGTTAAATAGTTTAGTTATAGGATTATAATACGCGGTATAGGTAGGTTAAGTAGAGTAACAGTTAAGTGTAGAGTAAAGTAAGGGTAATAGAGTAGAGTGTGTGTTAATAAGTGTGTTAGTTTTTACTGAACATACAAAGATTAATTGGCATGAGTTTTGGGGTAATATTTGCAAGTTGTAGCAGCCAGCTGTGTCACAAGCTCTGACTAGGACGAAAGTGGATGTTGCTTGTAAGTTTCTGCCTGCTGTAAAACTCACTTTGAAATTAGAAAATCGGTTTCTATGCTCAATTATTGTAGCTAATTGGTATAGATTGCACTTCAAATGAATTTCAAATGTTTGTTTTAGCAGCTGCATGCTGTGAAACTCATATAAAGCTATAAAATTTATATGAAATGTACGTCGTCGACCTATTATACTCATTCACCCTATCTGTCTGCTGTGAAATTCACTTTGAAATTACAAAATGAGTTTCTATCTATAAAAAACGCAAAAATTTCCAGTACTTATCTTAGAGGCTCCCTATGAAACCCATTCGGATTAAGTAAATCATTGAAATATGTCTGCTTGCTATAAAACTCCCTTTTTCAAGTTAAAAAATAATAACCCCTGACTTTGCTTGCTTCAAAACACACTTTATTCTCAAAATATACAAACTTTCTCCCGCGCAAGGGCAAATCTGTTTGACTTGAACCTGGGAAATATAAGCCACAATTTGTCTGATACGCAATTAAAGTTAATATTAAGAACTGGCCATTTCTACTTTCGCTAGCTGCTTGCTATGAAAGACAATTTAAATTAGTTCAAGCTTATTGATTTGAACACAAGAGCCATGACATCTGCTGGCTGCTTCTTAACTCAGCAAAAAAATACTTACGTCCTCTTTAAGCTTAGTACTCAGACAAACTAAATCTAGACCTAGCTAAAAATACAACTTTTTCCGCTGGGGCTCAGCTAAGGGTACAGTATGACTGTACAACTCCAAAATATCACCCTACAATAGCAAAATACCACCATATGTCAAACGGTCACACTTCGTTGCGTTTGTTTACATTGTGTGATTTGATTACAATTAAATTGATTTAAATTGTTAAGGAATTTGTCTACCTCGGAACGACGATAACCAGCGCCAACAACACCAGTCTAGAAATCCAAAGAAGAATTACTCTTGCAAACCGATGCTACTACGGGCTCTGTAAGGAGTTCAAGAGCAGAGCCCTCTCTCGGAAAACGAAAATTGCTCTATACCAGCGATGTTCAAGAAAAGCGAGGCCAAAAAGTGCGATATTAAAGCGACACAGCCCAGCTTTGAACTGCTCTGCTCAAAGTCTGGGCATCGAATGCAAGCAAAGAGAGCGCTGCTTACGCTCATATGCCCGACTTCGGCATGCGCTCGGCTCGTGTGCGTGTAAATAGCCGATTGCGCTCGGCCCCTGGGGGCTATGGAGGAACATCGCTGCTCTATACAAGTCGCTTATCATCCCAGTTCTGCTATACGGCGCAGAAGCTTGGACAACAACGGATGAGGCGGCAATTGGCTTGTTCGAGAGAAAAGTTCTTCGGAGGATTTATGGACCTCTAAAAGTTGGCGACGAATTTCGCATCCGAATGAATCACGAACTGTACGACACTAAGCTTGTCCAGCGCATAAAACAACAGCAGTTGCGCTGAATAGGACATGTTATCCGTATGGATGATAAAGTTCCAGCAAAACGGGTGTACAGTCGGCATGCGAACGAGTTAGGAGGCACGCCCGGGCCGGGTCGACCGAAGCGGAGATGGCGCGACCTGGTGCAGGGAGATATTTTGAAGCTGGGTGTGCCCTTCTGTTGGGATGTCACTCTGGGCAGAGGCGAGTGGCGGGCATTAGTTGCAGCGGCCGAGACCGTAAAACGGTTGTGATGCTATCATCAGGCCAAAGAAGAAGATGAATACCTTAGTCATTGGCAATTCCTTAGTTGTGAGGATGGTTCATTGCGCTAATTGGGTTTTTTTGTTTCTGATTGCTGTAGCCATTGTTAAATTCATTTAGCTGGGGTAGGTTCCTCAAAAATTGCAAACCCCTTTTTTTTTTCTTCATCAGCTGTTTAGCCAGTCAAGGTTGCGGCGCTAGGAGTTTTTCGCTGGATATGAGCTAAAGCATTTAGTTTGTCTGAGAACTGGCACAGCTAAGAGAACAGTCGGCAGTTTTAGCAACCGTTTAGCTACCCTTTTTATACCAATTGTCCGGATGTTTGTAACGCTTAGAAGGAAGCATCTCCGACCACATAAAGTATATGTATTCTTGATCAGCGTGACGAGCTGAGATTAAGCCCTGTCCGTCTGTCCGTCTGTTAGTCTCTTTTTATGCTATCTCCTCCGTCAGTTTGAAAGCTATCTTCACCAAACTTTGTACGATGTCTTTTGGTACATATACGCAGCACATTTATCGGAACCGGCCAGATCGGATGTCTATAGCATATAGCTGTCATAGGAACGATCGGTTGAAAAACTAGTTTTAGTGACAAAAACTTTTTTGTTTTTAATAAAAACGCCTCCAAACTTCGTATTTCTTAGTTTGGTATGCTTTCCCATGATTCCACTAAGTTTGGTCGAAAACGGACTTCTATATAGTATAGCTGTCATAGAAAAGTATAGTCTGAAAAGAAGTCTTACTTAGAAAAACTTTTTGTTTTCCATGCTTTTTATGCTTTCACACAATTCTACAAAGTTTTGTCAAAATCGGATGACTATAGCATATAGCTGCCATAGGAACGATCGGTCGAAAAACTAGTTCAGGTGAGAAAACTTGTTTGTATTAAATGGAATCGCCTCCAAATTAATTGATAGTTTCTTAAGCTTTTCCATGATCTTACCAAGTTTGGTTGAAATCGGTCATCTATATAGTATAGCTCCCTTAGAAAAGTAAGGTCCGAAAAAGTGGTCTTAGTTCGAAAAACTTTTTGGTTTTTAATGGAGGCTGGAAGGGTATTCGGCCGAGCCGAAGTTAACTTTCCCCTATTTTTTTATATGGAGTTGACACCTAGCTAAATCGACTTTGCTTGTCTGAGTACCAAGCTTTAGAAAGAATAATATAACGGAGTTGTGTCAAGCTCACTGCTACAACACGCATATGAAAAAAACTTCCATCCTTGACATAAGCTAATTGGCATACAAATTCAAGCTAAGCATTGCGACACCAAAAATATATAAAAATCTCAATTGATTAGGTGTGTCACAGCACTTAGCTTTAATTTGTATGCAACAAATTGACTTGACTTAAATGAGAACTTATTAAGTCATTTATCTAGCGCTGACTCAAACACTCACGCACGCATGCACACTAGATAGACGAAAAAGAGTGTGAGAGAGAGAGAGAGAGAGTGTGGTTCAAGTTAGAGCCTATTTTGTATACACCTTGTAAATAGTTGCAAATATTGGACAGTGTTGTTCCTATTTGTGTTTTAAATTTTTTTTTTTCATTTGTACGTGTACAAAAAAATACTCTCCTTATCTAACACACATGCAAATACACACACACACACACAGATACACATACGAATACATCCAGAAAACATGTAATTCATACATTTTGCTTACAAACTGACTTACTTAGCATCTAAACCTGCTCGGCAGACTCATCCAATACCATCGAATGCAGGTCCATGGCTGAGCGTGTCTTACGCGGGGCCCTCGGCGCTAAATTGTGACTGGTACCGACACTGGTACCCACAAATACCGAATTCTGACGCGGCCGGGACACTTGCGATACATGCGAAGCATAGCCTGGAAGGAGAATGAAGAGAAAAAAGGGATAAATATTCAATGTGAAATGAAAGTGAATATAAAAAAATATATATTTAATACATTGTAGTAAGAATCTCATTAGAAAAGATGTACATACAGTATATTGTTTGCCCCAACAGCTTATTGAACATTTGTTTGTGTATTGAATCTATTTGATTTTTAATGTATGGCTATTTCTGATCTTTTAGACAGTTTCTGATAATGAATAAATCAAATTGAAAGAGAATTAAGTTAGGCGTTAATACAGTCATGAAGACACGTTTTGTGTAAATATCGAATATATCGATAGCATAAAATATTTATATCGAAATGATACTTGTGACGCTCCATATATGTGTCACGCAAAATTCAATATTATTTCAAAAAAGGCGCCATTCTTTGTCCACCGGCGTTTGCATGGGTGGTTGTTGTTGGTTCAACTTCGTAAAAACGCTCGGCTGTCTCTGCCTAATGGTGCACGCATGCATTTTATGCCTTCAACATACTGCAAAAAGAACATGTTTGGAAAAGCGAACGGTCGTCTATCGTTCGGGCCTCATTTCGCATATTGGTTTCCAATAGCACGGGTGCTGCATGCGTGCCATTAGAAGGGACGTTTGCATGTTGTTCAGACTTCTTCGCTTCTAACCTACTGTCAAATGGAACGTGCATCAGTATTCATACAGATTATTTGCCTTCTATCATACTGCAAAAGTTGGTAGTGCTTTCTTCCTATTAAAACGAAGTGTGCCAGAAGACTTTGTTTGGGGAACCACGTTCCGACAAATCCGACTGGGAAGCAGCCCTTGAAATTACTAGCACTCACACACTCGATTTCCCCATCCCACTCAATAGCAATATCAATCAGTATAGTTCTAGATACTGAAAACAACAGACATGCCGAACCTAGTAGATGTGGCTCTACCGAATGGCGAGGACGATCCCCCCCGGGACAGTGATAATGGGGACAGTGACACCGATACCGATGCCTCGGAAGTGAATCCCCCTTTTGCCTGTGCCCTCTGCGGGCACTCGGCGATTCGGCCTGTAGTAAGTTATTGCGGACATCTCTTCTGCCACAGGTGCGTTTACATGTATTTGCGGGAGATGGGAAACCGGGCCTCGTGTGGCCGCTGCCACTCGCGCATTCGCCGTAAAACGCTGATCCCGATCAGGACATCAGCAATGAAGAGTAAAGTCGAGTATCCAACAGAGCCATTGCCACGCATGCAGCCGTTGGCTCTGGAGTTAATGCCCCAAGAGCCGAGACGTGGCACCGTGCGGTACTATACGGACAACACGGTGTTTCATCGCTCCATGGTCTTGTTGATTTTAGTGGTTTACCTTGCCTTGCTGCAGTATTATCCTGGACAGGAATTGCAGTGAGCAGCAGCAGCAATATATTTTTTTAATGTTTTCATATGATTTTTTGGATCAGCAGAGACAGATTAAATTTGATTGGATGGCAAGAAGAGAGTGTTCAGTGTTGGGAAAGCTCTTAATAAGCAGGTACAGTTGTGGTGAGTTGAGTTGAGTGAGTTGCGTGTGCAGCTTAAACGCAGTTATGTGGATAGCTAAGCTAGTTTGCCACTTTTTAGTGCCAAAGGTTAACAAAGCGTTAAAAATCTTGAAATCAAAGAACTGAGAGAAGGTCCGGTCCGGAGGTTTGAAGCTTAAGGTTTTGCTTTGAGGCTTGGTTCATGGAATCTTAGATCGAGAGATCGGGATGGTAAAAATTAGACATATTTTTATACTCTGTACCAAAGGTACACAGAGTATACGTTGTTTCTGACAAAGTCCTGTGGTTAAATACCTCTAAAAACCAGAACTAATGCTTTATAATGTGTTCGACATAACTATATGTAAACTTAAATAAAGGGTGATTTTTTAGCTATTATCTTTTTGGCAACACTGGTTTAAACAGCTCACGCCCGTTTCGTGTTTTGTTTCACTGTCAAACATCTTCAGTTTGGTCTATAATTTAATCGTCTTACAAACGAACAACGCTTGCAAATTATTGAATTTTATTATCAAAATGTGTGCACTGTTAAGAAAGTTCATCGCGCGCTTCTTCCATGTTATGGTCAGTTTAATCGAAGCTCATTTTTGGCTCAATGGGTACGTAAATAAGCAGAATTGTCACCGGCGGAAACTGGACACCTTGAGGGTGTTCTCCTCTATTCTTGCTGTAGAATTAAGTTAAATAAAACTATGACCTGAATAAATTCATACAGTGAGGACTCGATTGAGACGCTATTCTTGTTTTTTCTGGGAGGACTCAAGGGCGATCTACGCGAGCTACACCCTGGCCAAGTATTGTTACAGTGGCGCCCGAGCAGGTTGTGGTTGTACGGAATTTCCTTGAGTCATCCTTTAAAGGCAAAGAATTAGGATGTCAGGAACATCGTGGAGTTATGTGTCAACGAAAGCAGAGCTACAGGATTATAACCAGATGAAAGGATCGAACAACTAATAAAGCAACTATCATTTGCAAAGACAGGATCCATCACTAGGAGCATCACACTAGCAGAAGCCAAGCAAAAAAATCGACGAACTACATCTGTCATATGACTGTCACGGCTCACTTGAGAAGGCTAGTTCCAAAAAAAGTCGGTTGGAACGACTCCCAGTCAATGGGGGTGGCAGTCACTCAAATCGCGCGACTTACCTTGGGCCTTGATCATCTTAAATCGACGAACTACATCTGCCATAGGACTGTCACGGCTCACTTGAGGAGGCTCGTTCCAAAAAACGTCGGTTGGTACGACTCCCAGTCACTGGGGGAGCACTACGCTCTCTGATAGTGTTCGGTTGGGTGAGGAGAGAAACACATTTGTTTTGGTTTTTTCGCTCTTGGTCTTTTGCCAACCTATTTGCAGAGACCACTTGCTGAAAAGGTCTTTTTTGAATGTATACTATCAGTGTGTGCTTCTTAGGCTACCGACATCAACGCACGTTTGTATGTATGCGAAAAACTATGTGTGCTCTCTCATTCTCTCTCGCAATGTTACGCTCTGCTCCACTTGACTTTGTTCACAACAACCTTTTGAAATAACATTTTGGTCTCTCGGTCTTCAAACAACTCACACTTTGGGACCGCTTGAATGAAATGGGTCTGCTATTGGGTTGACAGCCGCTTAAGAGCGAGCGCGAGAGCAGCACACAATCGGTTGAGGGAAGACCAAGCCCGTTTGATTTTTATTTTTTCGGTTGCGGTCGTGAGCAGAGCAGTCCGAAAATATGGGTTGAGAGTTATTTACGTGCTATGGTTTTTTTGCTACTAATGTTTAATTTGAAATTGAAGAAGAATAGGTTTATTACAATCGATACTATCGATAGTATCGAAACTTTTCTCTAAAACTATCGAAAATATCGAATGGCGCCACTATCGATAGTTTGCCAGCTCTACTCTACGGGGTTCGGTCCTGGACCGGTTATGCTTAGTTGAGATGCCTAAAGCTAATTATTATCATTTTATACATTTTATATTCGATTTCTTCAGAACGGACCTCCTTGGCATAGCTTGTACTGGTACACCCTTGGTTTCGGTGAAGGATTTTTTAAGCAATGTTCACATTTTCCTCTGTCTACAAGTCTGATGCAAGAAATGTTTAACTCAAACCAGTCTAACTAGAATATTTGTGTCTTTATTTGTTGCAATTTGTTATTTAATGCCTCAACTTGACACAGAAAATAACTTAGTTAAGGAATTTAAGTTGCTGCTATAAAAATAGAGTTACTGCACCACGATGATGATGAAGATACACGTAATGATAAGCGGCAGGCGACACGCGCTTCCTTTTACGGTTCTCATTAAAACATTCGTGGCAATTACAGTCAAGTGAGCGTAAATGTCAACACATCCAGCCAAAGAGGCAGAGGAATCTAATTGCTCCACTTAATATGCACATCCACGAGTATGTATGTATGTATGTATGTAAGTAAGTAAGTAAGAAGGTACAAATGGGTGATGAGTGCGTGACTAGTAACTGGGATGCTGGGGAATTGGGGCTCGGCTCGGTTGAGCTAGCCAAGTCGGTTGCTCAATTGTTCAATTTGTTGTTATTTTCATTTTCAGGCTTTGGATGCTTGGGAAGCAAATTATGTTTAAGATCAACATCTCCATTCTCATTATTCATATAAACTGTTCATTGACGAATTCATTGACGAATCAAAGCTTTAGCAATAAAATAAGTAAATGAAATATACCATAATATCTTGCGGTTTTCGGTTCGCTTTAGATTTTGTTAAATATATATTAATTTTTACTAATTTTTACTATTTGAATAACTTCTTAATAAAGTCAGATTTTTCGAAAACTACTTTATATGGATAAGATTCGGTTGAGAACCAATTTGAATCCTTGATTTCTAAACTCGGAACAAATTTTAGAAAAAAAAGGAAAAAAAAAATTCAAATTCTTTTGCTCCTCCCTAATGCACCAGCACTCCGGAAACCTCTTAAGTCCTTGGCATGAGCCAACTTAATAGACTTTTAGCTTGGAGGTCGAGTCATTCTCTTCACTCCATCTTCCACGGCATCTCCTCTTCATTTCTTTTGCCTTGCGCTCTGCATGCTTTATGTGCGTACGTCGGCTACGTCTCCGAGTCCGTGCGTTTCCACAAGATTTAATTGCACACACACAGCATCCGAGATGAAGTCGAGCAGGCGGGATGAGCATCATCCAACAAAATGGCATTAAAATTGTATTGTTATTTGCTTCACATGCGCTTCGTTGCCTGTGCCCAGCGGGAGACTTAATTGTCTGGCAACTCATTAAAAAAAAAAAAAAAATAAAAATGGAGGAACGAAAACCTTTCACTTAGGGACCGTCGGCATTAACGTGCTCTTCAACTAGCGCTTAGACAAGCGGTCTAAGGTACTAAAAAACGGTTAAACTCTTGATATTAGAATAGACAAAAATATGTGGGTCGATTTTTGACTTGGGTTTGCAATTATCATTGTTTTTTTTGTGTTGCAAGTTTGACAAATGCCGTCGAGGTGCTTCTCCTGAAGCGCGGAGCATGTGAGAGTTGACAAACTCAGTCTTAGACAATAAATTAAACTAAGCCAATATACCAAAGCCAATATAATCTCTAAGATAAGTAACACCATATGATTTTTTTTGCACACGATTTTTTCGTGCTGGCTCTAGAGCTGGCTCCAGGCTCTCTTGAAATTTTGTTCAAAAACCAGAGAGGAGAGAGCGCTCTAGAGCCAACCGCTCTCTTGTACGCATACAGCGACAGCCGACGACTGTATGTGTCAGGGATGCAAACCGGTTCTGAACCGAACCAAACCGCTTTTTCCAGCTGGTGAACCGAACCGCAAACCGAACCGTCTTCCTTTCAGAAATGCTGAACCGAACCGAAAACCAAAAAGAAAAACGATTCGGTTCGGTTCAGTTCTCTGATGAATTTTATATCGTGAATCGCTTTCCTCTAGCCAATGATACCTACTTATTAATTTCGTTTTCCTAAGATAATTTTAGTTCGAACCTCTACCAAAGGAACCACTGATAGACCGAATTGATCCTTAGGAGAGATAAGGCCTTTAAGGATGACTTGACACAAATTTTACTACATGTACTCCTGTAAGTCTAACGCAATTGCAAGCGGATCTCTTAATATACCTGTTGATAATCATTTAATCTTATTCAGGAGAGTATTTTCTCATACCATTAATAGGGTGTGTAAGATGCATAGTACGTATTCACTTCTTGCCGTCATTCTCCGTTTTCGAAGTGCATGTCTAGAACTCATAGAGGAGTCCTACAAATCCGACTTCAAAAGTTTTGGACATTCATTATTAGAATCTTAAAAATACTCAGTTGGTTTATAGGAATTCAATTTCCAAAGTGTACGAAAAGTCACATTACAACAGATATCATAATACAGTCGAACTTCTCTATTACGAACTTCTGTACAATGAAGTTTTCTTTATAGCGAATTAACTTCCAAAACACTGCAATTTCGTTCAATATTCAAACTATTCTATATTACGAATTTTCTACATAACGAAGCTTATTTTTGTCCTCTTAAGATTCGCTATACAGAAGTTCGACTGTATTTCATAATATGCCTTTATGAACCACTGAACCGAACCGAAACCGCGGTTCAGTTAGCTCCAAAAACCATGTAATGAACCGAACCGGCAGTACAGAAACTGTGTGAACCACTGAACCGAACCAGTACTTATTTTCTAGTGGTTTGCATCCCTGGTATGTGTGCACACGTATTCTCCAGCATTGTTAATCTACCTGCATGTATTCGTTTTTCTACAGCACAAGTACGCACACAAAGGCACTTAATGTATTAAGTATTAAATGTATTAAGCTTAATATACCAAGAAAAACATTTAATGAAGCTATGTATTTTGATGCATGGGTTACACTTCGGTTGATTTTCTTCAGTAAAGCACCTTGTGATATAGTTACGACATTTTTGGATTTGTTAGCAGGCTCACGAACAAATAAAGCGGATGGCTTGCCGACACGTGTTCATGCCACGTATAATTGACCATTAGAAAACCCTTAATTTTCTAAATTTGGACAACAAACACTTAAGGATTGGTCTTGTGATTTGGTAATCGTCATGGTGTATGAAAGGCGAATCGTAAATTGAATTCGTCTTATCCTCGGAATCCTTAAAATGGGAACTTCATCATTGTTTAAATTGCTTCAATCCAACTAACAGAAGTCGCAAATGAATTACTTTTCACAGCTCCGACTGACGATTTCTGAAAATAGCGAGGCAGTAGCAGTAGCCGTCGCTTCGTGATTTTTCTCAATTGCCTTGCCGCTGCCTTCGATCAGGAGCGCAAGTCGGTGCAGCTGCTTTAGGTCAGAAGCACAAGTAGGATCGCCCTTAATTCCATCGAATCTTAGCCCTTTAAGCCCTTTCTGAAGTCTTAATAAGTCTTTTTAAGTCTTCTTAAGTCATCTTATATCTTCTTAAGTCTTTTCAAAGCCGACTCCTCTTAATCTCTTGGCTTGTGTGCTTCTAATATTCGCACAATAAAAAGGGACCTACAGCTTAACGCCGAATCCGAAATGTAGTTTGAGAAGCTTTTTCATGGCTAATTACCACAAAGGTGGCGCCAACAGCAGTGAGGGGTGACCGGGTGTGTAAGTTTATTCAAAGAAAAGACTTTTCATTAGATGTTCCGAGGCGGGATCGAACTCACGATCTCTTGCACAGTGGTCGCGCACACTAGCCGATTTATTCTCTTTATTTTTTTCAAATTATTTTCACAAACCTTCTTCTATATTCAGACAAGCTCCAAACGGATTAACTTACAATTATATCTTGAATATTTGGAAAAAATTAGTTTATTCCGTTCCCTGGTCTCTGTATTATTGCACTTTGTTTAAGTGATTAATTAAGCCACGGCAACAATGAAAAAGTCTTTTTACTATGTTCTTTCATCTGTTCCTTCGTTTCTGCAGTTTGTGGTACATCTGGCGGCGTAAGTCCGGCGAATCGACAAAATTCAAGTCCGGGATTCTTCAAAAGTTAACAAGCCAGCCAAAAGAAAAAGGCTTCTCATAATAATAACATGACTTTGCCGATACATCATAGTACTGCAAATGGGTATACCATTTGACGAGGCCGTCATTTTAAGATCCTTTTTATCGGCCTTATTCCCGCACAGCACTATGCGGATTTTCACAGGTGCGTAACAAATCTTGATGCAAGTTGGGCATTATATCGTTAGTAATTCGCGAGGTAAATCAAACATGATGATGGCACACTGACTCTTTATATAATAATTATCACGATCATCCCAATATCTTATCCCTGGAGTAGTGTTCCATACATTGAGTTGTACCACTAAGGAAGAAATACATAGAGACGTCAAACAGCAGAAAAAGTGCTATCAACCAAACGGCTGAGCCTGGAACCCCAGAGCAGCCGAACGAAATGTCTAGCACCCCGAGAGCGCTCGGCTATTTCGAGTTCGAAGCATTCGTTCGAAAGCCAGCACAACTAGAAACCGATTGTCAGTCGCAGATCAAATGCGGAACGATGAGGGACGGCCGCGCGTCTGCGCGCTGTGCTCTCGTTTCTCTGTATGTGTGTATATGTGTGTATATGCGCTCGCACGTTTGCATGCGTGTGCTCTTCTTTGTTATGTTTTTGATCCTGGGTTGTCTGCGGCCACAGCAATTGGCGCCGCGACGGCTCATTTGCTTATGACGTCACGACAATGTGAAAATTAGTTTTATTATCGACCATCATTTTTAAATGCCCTATGACCCAAACAAAAATCAATTACATTAATAGACTTAATATATGTACATACTTGTGTATTTTTATTTATTCCAGTACATTTTGAGATCAAAATTAAATAATTTTTGAATCTTTAATAATATAATTATGATAATTTATTAAAGTGCGTTTAAACTGTGAACAGCATGCGTGCACATACATACATACATACATACATGCATATGCATACAACAAGTGAATTCGTCTTCTGTTGGGGTAGGTTCTCAAAGTTGACCGAATGCTTGTTAGGTGCTTGCATGCATGTGTGTTCATATGTTGTTGTTATCTATGCAAGTGGTTTGCGCGTGCCACTTTCTGATCTATAATTATGATCTATAATGATCAAGAAACAATTCTATTTAATAAAGAAATTTCTCCTAATAAATTTAAAGTAGGGGGAGCAGCTATATTAGCTGAACTTAATAAAAATCACCATAATGTTATAGCAGGCATAAAATTTAATAATCCTTTATTGATTTATAAACTTCGTCTACCTAAACGTTCATAACATACATTAGCTAAACAAAATAAACCTGATGAACACAAACCATGAGCAATTATTAAAACATAAGAACCGCATAACCCTCAATAAGTTATTGTTAATAATCCAGCTAATACAATTCCTATATGAGCAACAGAAGAATAGGCAATTAAAGATTTTAAATCCGTTTGCCGTAAACAAATTAATCTAACTAAAACTCCTCCTACTAAACTAATTCTAACTCAAATAAATCTAAATTTCAAATTTATTAACTGTAAAAAAGAAATTACTCGCAATAACCCATACCCTCCTAATTTTAATATAATACCAGCTAAAATTATTGAGCCAGAAACTGGAGCTTCTACATGAGCTTTAGGTAATCATAAATGAACTAAAAATATAGGTATTTTTACAAGAAAAGCACATAATATACAAAATAAAGTAAATCATAATTAAATATAAAATTATTTATTAAATAAAAATTTATAGTTCCTATCTGATTTATTAAATAAAAAATACCAATTAATATAGGTAAAGATACTAACAAAGTATAAAATAACAAATAAACACCAGCTTGTAAAAGCTCAGGTTGATAACCTCACCCTAAAATTAAAAATAAAGTAGGAATTAATCTACTTTCAAAAATAAATAAAATATAAATAATCTTATTCTTGTAAATGTTAAAATTAATAATAATAATAATATAACAACATTTAATAAAAATAAATTCTTATAATTATTATATTTATTAACTCTTTCTCTAGCTAACAATATTAAAGAACAAATTATAAACTTAATAAAACTAAACCATAAGATAATATATCACAACCTAAAAAATATGAAATTCTAGATCAATAATTAAAAAAATTATTTATTAATAAAAATAAAAATCTAACAAAAAATAACAATACCTGTACCATTCAATACATATTATTAATAAAACAAATAGGTATTAAAAATATTAAAAAAATACAAATTTTAACATTATATAATTCTAAAAGATTGAAAATAATCATTTCCATGTGTTCGAATTATTGAAACTAAAATAGATAGGCCTAAAGCTTCCTCACATACTCTAAAAGTTAAAAATATTATTCTAAAATAACTTTCATAATTTAATATTTGCAAATAAATAAATAATATAAAAAATAATAATAAAACAATAAATTCTAAACTTAATATTATTGAAAGTAAATGTTTACGATTTGAAACAAAAACAAAATAAAGCTATCATAAATAAAATTATAGGTAAACTTCAATATAAAATTATAATCATTAGTTTTAATAGTTTAATAAAAACATTGGTCTTGTAAACCAAAAATAAGATAAATTCTTTTAAAACTTCAAGAGAAACAATTTTTTTAAACTATTAAAATTTAGATAATAAATGATTATTTTTCATGGTCAGCGCATTTTGTCAAAAAATCGCAAAATTTTATTTTATTAGGACGGGCCAGAATGGTGACAATTCTACGTCGATTAAACTTTGTCATCCAAATCGGTTCAGTAGAACTGGCGGAATCGTGGTCGCCAGCACCAAGCCTTTTTTTTTGAGGGCCAACTTTGACGGTGCCATTATCTATGGACAGCCCCTATATCGCGGTGAAAATTTTTTTTATTTTCTTCATTCATTACTAATTCAAAAAAACAAAATTCAAATATTTTTGCGTTTTCAAATGAGATTTTTTCTCCAAAAAGCAAGCTGAATGAGAATAGGGCCTTAAGTTTACGAATTTGTTCTTTAATATTGTTAGCTAGAGAAAGAGTTAATAATATATAATTATAAGAATTTATTTTTATTAAAAGTTGTTATATTATTATTATTATTAATTTTAACATTTAAGAATAGATTATGTATATTTTATTTATTTTTGAAAGTAGATTTGTCCCTACTTTATTTTTACATTTTAGTCACTGAGCTTTTACAAGCTGGTGTTTATTTGTTATTTTATACTTTGTTAGTATCTTTACCTATAAATTTTTATTTAATAAATCAGATAGGAACTATAAATTTTTATTTTATAATTTTATATATTTAATTATGATTTACTTTATTTTTGTATATTATGTGCTTTACTTGTAAAAATACCTATATTTTTAGTTCATTTATGATTACCTAAAGCTCATGTAGAAGCTCCAGTTTCTGGCTCAATAATTTTAGCTGGTATTATATTAAAAATTAGGAGGGTATGGGTTATCGCGAGTAATTTCTTTTTACAGTTAATAAATTTGAAATTTAGATTTATTTGAGTTAGAATTAGTTTAGTAGGAGGAGTTTTAGTTAGATTAATTTGTTTACGGCAAACGGATTTAAAATCTTTTAATTGCCTATTCTTCTGTTGCTCATATAGAATTGTATTAGCTGGATTATTAACAATAACTTATTGAGGGTTATGCGGTTCTTATGTTTTAATAATTGCTCATGGTTTGTGTTCACCAGGTTTATTTTGTTTAGCTAATGTATGTTATGAACGTTTAGGTAGACGAAGTTTATAAATCAATAAAGGATTATTAAATTTTATGCCTGCTATAACATTATGGTGATTTTTATTAAGTTCAGCTAATATAGCTGCCCCTACTTTAAATTTATTAGGAGAAATTTCTTTTATTAAATAGAATTGTTTGATCATTGTGGATAATAATTATAGATCAGAAAGTGGCACGCGCAAACCACTTGCCTAGATAACATATGAACACACATGCATGCAAGCACCTAACAAGCATGGAACTTTGAGAACCTACCCCAACAGAAGACGAATTCGCACTTGTTGTATGCATATGCATGTGTGTATGTATGTATGTATGTGCACCTGCATGCTGTTCTACAGCGTGACACTTTTAATAAATTATGATAATTATATTATTAAAGATTCAAAATTATTTAATTTGATCTCAAAATGTACTGAAATAAATAAAATACACAAGTATGTACATATATTAAGTCTATTAATGTAATTGATTTTTGTTTGGGTCATAGGGCATGTAAAAAGTCATGGCTCGATAATAAAACTAATTTTCACATTGTCGTGACGTCATAAGCAAATTGAGCCGTCCGGCGCTAAATTGCTGTGGCCGCAGACAACCCAGGATCAAAAACATAACAAAGAAGAGCACACGCATGCAAACGTGCGAGCGCATATACACACATATACACAGATACAGAGAAACGAGAAAGCACAGCGCGCAGACGCGCGGCCGTCCCTCATCGTTCCCATTTGATCTGCGACTTAACAATCGGTTTCACTTGTTGGCTTTTCGAACGAATGCTTCGAACTCGAAACAGCAATGAGCGCTCTCAAAAGCATTTAGACATTTCGTTCGGCTGCTCTGGGGTTCCAGGCTCAGCCGTTTGATTTGATA
>JAEIFV010001237.1:0-74847 GCA_018904265.1 Lordiphosa collinella
ATGCGGTGGAAAATAAATTAAAAAATCAGGGATGTAAACCACTCGATAATAAGTACTGGTTCGGTTCAGTGGCTTACAGAGTTTCTGAACCGCCGGTTCGGTTCAATACATGGATTTTGTAGCTAACTGAACCACGGTTTCGGTTCGGTTCAGTGGATCATAAAGGCACATTATAATATTATGATTTCTGTCGTAATGTGACATCGCAAACTTAAAAAATTGAATTCCTAAGAACCATTTGAATATCTCTAAAAACCTTAGAAGAATTTCCAAAATCTCGCCTAGAAAAGAATGCTTACCATGCATCTTATGGTAAAGAAGAACTACAGAAAATTAAAAATATTGCCCACTAGAGGACGACAAATCAACTTTCAAGAAAAGAATGCAGATTGAAGACAGGTATATTAAATGTTGTAAAATTTGTGTCGAGTCATCCTTAAAGGATAACTTTATATCGATCCAACATCGCAAAGGACGAATCTCCCTTATAGAGGGTCGAACGGAATGTCGTAACAAAACTATCTTAGAGAAACGATTAAAATTATCAAATTCATAAGTATCGTTGGCTGGAGGAAAGCGATTCAGGCCTTAAAATTCGTCGGTTCAGCATTTCTGAAAGGAAGCCGAAACCAGCTGGAATAAGTGGTTCGGATCGGTTCAAAACCGGTTCGGATCAGAACCGGTTTGGATCCCTAAAAAAAATTATCAACCAAACAATTGAAAGCCAGTTTGATTCATACAATAGAGTAACTATTAGACCTTTTCCCCAATTGTTCATTCGACCAGATTTGTCGAATTTGGATACGAAATTCGGACTCCAAACCTAAACAGGACTGATGGAGAATTGAATTTGTGTCTCTAACTCAGCCCAGACCAGCCCAAAATGCTGCGGGATCCAATTTAAATTTGATGTCAAGTTTGGAACTGAACGAGAGAGATTTGAAAATTCTGCAAACTGTTGTAGTTCTGGCAGTTCCACATTTACACTAACTTTCCGGAAGTGGAATTTTTTTTTATTTTTGTGATTTAAAATCTGTTTCAAGCAGGGCTGCAGACCTTAAAATTTTATCCGGTGCTCTGGTTTGTGGGTTTGAACAAGAGTTTACCAATGGTTCAAAATGTTCAGGTTCAAGGTTTTTGATTTTAGGTTTTAGGTTGTTTGTGAAGAAAATATAAATTGTGCATCAATTTTAATTTATTTATGGTTCCTGAATCAATAGCCAAGAATTTGGTTAATTGCCGTCCAAAGATTATAATTCTCTCTATCCATCTAAATTTTCTAGTGCCTCATGCTGAATTGAGTTGCTCAGTTAGGTTTTTGACACTCAGTTCTCAAAAACTCAACTGAGCGATCAGGTCGTGTAAATTGGGCTTTAGCTTTCTCGTTTACCACGTCTTTACGATCTTTGACCCAAATTTCTCAGGAACTACTAAACCGATTTGGATAATTTTATGATAATTTATTGAAAATAATTTTTATTTAATTGAAAACGGTTGTCGAATCTTTAAGCTCGAATATCTCGAAACCACTTTTTCGAAAGCGTTTCACACGATAAGAACTGTTGATCGACTTTTCGTTTTTAGCCAAAAGTCAATTTTCGAAATTTCGAATTTGAAACCCCATAAATCCGCTGTTTATTGCACGATCCCAAATATCCTAGATGACGCCATAACCATATCAGTTCCAAACAAAAACCAGTTTTCATTTTGAATTTCGCATAGTCCGTTCTCAACAAACCAAGTGAAACATGGGCCTTTGTTTTAAATTTTTGGCCAACTTTGAACCGGAATACAACAACAAAAAATGTTCAATTTAATTTAACCGAATACCTATCGAATAAAGAAAACAGCATGGTAATATCACTTTTAGTTTTTGTGTAACTTAATTTTTTGTAAACACTTAAAAAATGGCTTCGCAAACTTTCAATCCGTACAGCTACTGGGTGGACCATTTATAATTTGCTCGATATTTTTCAAAGGATGAACATTTATTGGAAAGGTTGGTTCATGTCATTTATTTATGAAAAACAATTTCGGTCAAATGACCACCACGGCTGACTTGGAGGTAGCCCATTCGATCCACCCAGTTTTTGAGAACAGTTTCCATTGTCAGCAATAGCAACTCGAATCTCGTTCTTGTTTCAGAATAGTTTTCATAACATTTGTCTTTGACCGCTCCTCAAAGATAATATTCTAACGGTGTCAGATCACAGCTTCTTGGGGGCCAATTCACATCTTCATATTTGCTGATTATTCATTTTTCGAAGATGGGGCGCAGAAGATTGATTGTGGCGTAAGCTCTGCGGCACGTAGCGCCGTCTTGTTGAAAACAGGGCTGCAAACCCAAAAAAATTTTCGGAATTCCGTTTTGCGGGTTCGAACTAAAATTTACCAATGGTTAAGGTTCGGAAGTTTTGAGGTTAAAGGTTTTTAAAGCCGGGTGGCCGGGTGGCTCAGCGGCTAGTGTGCGCGACCGCTGTGCAAGAGGTCGTGGGTTCGATCCCGCCTCGGACATCTAATGAAAAGTTTTTTCTTTGAATAAAATTTTACACCCGGCCACACCTCTTTGTGTTGGCGCCAGCTTTGTAATAATTAGCCATGAAAGCTTCTCAGTGCGTTGGATTCGGCGTAAAACTGTAGGTCCCTTCTCTTGCGAAAATTAGAAGCGCACAAGCCGAGATTGAGAGAAGAGCCGTGGCTGTTTTGCCATTTACTTTTACAAGAAAACGACCCTAATATAGAAACGGGAGAAACCAACGCTGCAAACCTATAAGAGTCGTAAGACGGGTTTTTAAAAACATTGAGCCAAATGTTTTGTTTCGAACCTCTGTTTATAGTTTTTAACTATGTGTTTTAATAAGGCGAATCGTTGCTTGCTTAATCAAAGAATCAACAATTTTATAATTGTGGACTGGACTGGAGAAGAATAAGAAGTCCTGGACTTATCTAAACTGAATTGGCGGGATAAATAAAGGTAAGATCCCGTGGTTAATATCAGGAATAACTAAATTAAACGCTAGTTCTTAATAGGTCTTTGAGAAGGTTGGGTCAGCAAATGCAATCGGCACTCAACAGGCTGGTCAAACTTGAGAGGCCGAAGAAGAGATATGGATTCAAGTTTCCACAAATTTATTAAATTTACTTTCTTAACCAATCGTTTGTAAAAGAACTTTATCAGTGCTTTATTTAGAGCTTTTTCATAGTGCAAAAATTTTCATGGTAAATACAGAGAATCGAATCAAAACTATTTTTAAAAATAGAGGAAAGTTAACTTCGGCTCTGCCAAAGTTTTGTATACCCTTGCAGCTTCCATTGAAAACAAAAAAGTTTTTCTAAGACTACTTTTTGGACCTTACTTTTCTATGGGATCTATACTATATAGAAGTCTGATTTAGATCAAACTTGGTGATCTCATGGAAAACATAATGCACAGTTAATTACGAAATTTAAAGGCGATCCCATTGAAAACAAAAAAGTTTTTCTCACTAGAACTTCTTTTTCAACCAATCATTCATACTGCAGCTATAATTAAATTTTTGTTGAAGTATATAAAAAAAGAATATGCCAATAAAAAGGACGTTTTCATTAAAAACAAAAAAAGTTTTCTTTTAAAAAACCCTATGGGAGCAATATGCCATAGACATCCGATTTCAACCAACCTTTTTGGAATTGTTAAAATTATAAAATAAGTGTATGTTAATGATAAGGAAGTTTTCATTAAAAACAAAAAAGTTTTTTCTTACTAAAACTAGTTTTCCGACCGATCGTTCCTATGGAAGCTATATGCTATAGTTATCCGATTTCAACTAAACTTAGTGAAATCATGAAACAGAATAGTAACTAAATAATATGTACTTTGGGGGGTGTTATTATAAAAAAAGTTCACAAACATAGTTTTTCGACCGATCATTCCTATGGCAGCTATAGTGCTATATCATCCGATTCGGCCGGTTCCGACATAAGTGCAGCGTATTTGTACCAAAAGACTTCGTGCAAAGTTTGTTGAGGATAGCTTTAAGACTGAAGAGGAAATAAAAAAAAAAGAGGGGTAAAGAATAAACAACTAAACTCCATAAAGAATATAATAATATATATATTTATGTTGTTTGCGATAATGTTTTATAAATAACAAAAAAATTTAAAAATATAATACAATTTTTTAAAAATATAATAAGATTAGGGTTTTTTTAAAATATATTATAAAAATTTTAAAAAATTATTAAATATATTTATAATATATATAAATAAATAACTAAAATTAAAAAATATCAAGAATATCCCTACTTATGTACAAAACTCAGCATTTCCAGGGAACTCAAACACAAAATTTTGTATATGCCATAAGAAACGGGATAAGTGCATATGTACTTAAGTACATACAGACATATGTAGGAATCTCAATTATGCACTGGAGCACAAACAAAAATCCTCCAATCAGATTTGTCTGTATGTAACTATGAATGCACAGCACAGACTGGGACAAATGAATGCACTTTTAATTTTCTATGTCCTACTAATTCGAGTGATGCTCTCATGGATCATAAAAAAATAAGAAGTAAACAAACCATTCCAATTTGGCTCTTTAACTGCAGCCACAACTTCAACATCGCCATCTGTATCTGTATCTGGCTTTGCTCCTTGCGACGCCCACACCAGCAACAACAATAACATTGCACGCAAATACATTGCGCTTTGTTGTTTCTCTTTCTCGCTCACACAGAATAGGCACGCACTCACACAGATACACTCACGCTCGCGCACTTAGCAATGCAGAATATCAAAAAACAAATTTCTGCTTATAATTGCAGCATATTCCGCGAAATTTAAAAAACTTTGTATATCTATTTATATTGAAATAAACAAAGCCGTTCAAGTCCCTTCTGTTCAACGATGAAAACATGAATGAGAATGGGGGAAGATTGAGATTCTTTGGCTGTGGCAGCGCAGCGCAACGCGGACGCCGACGCCCGCCATACAGTTATCAGCTGAGCGAGGCAATAGAGATGAGCAGCATTTGCTTAACTGCGACTGAGTCACGGTGACTAAAAATAAGTGACAGCTGTGTAGCTGAAATCCAAAATCTTAGATTTAGGGTTTTCACCCATTTTACCCCCGTTACACACAATGAAAAAGGCATATACATATTTTGTTTAAGACCTCCAGTTTTGTACCAAATAATCGCCATCTGCTGGAAGTTTAAATCACAGCAAAGCTAGGTTAATGGAAGAAGCTATCAAAGGCAATTTCGTAAACTACTACACAAACTTTCAAAGTTTCCGCAATAAATCCTCAAACTTAAAAATCTAAGGGCGACTTTTTATTTGTCTTGTTCAAATTTTTTGTTAATGGTTTTCTAAAAATTGCTAAATGAGCCATACTCCTGATATTAAAAGGTGTTTTTCAAATCCACCTTACAGAGTAATGAATTATGATTGCAACAATTCATTAGTGATTTGAAAACTCTGTCAATGCTGTGATTTCAATTTGTCACGGAAAAGTCACAGTCACACTCACTCTCATCCCTGCAGCAAATCATTAGTGATAAGTCGTAATCGATACCTATCGATATTTTGAGCAAATATTTAAATCATTTTGGCGCGCACAACTTACAATTTATTTAGCAAAATTATGTAAATCATTACATTGAGTGTGTGTGTGTGTTTTGTATGTATGCGTATAGGTATGAGTCTATATATATTGTTGGTATGTACAATTAACTGAGCGACATAGTTTAATTAAACTGAAATCGAAATTAAATTAGTTTGTTTTTGCTTACTTGCCATCGACATTAGACATTGAGCAGATCGAAATTGATATACACATATATAGTATGTGTCTGTGTATATATTATATACATATATCTGATGTATATACATATATATAAGGTATATTGTCACATTTTGAACAGGTTATATCAAAAATAAGTGGCAAACTTAAAAACAAACTAAAATACAAAACATCATTCTTAGAAAGAGGTGGTATCAGTTACATTGGAGGAGGATCCAGGAGTGAGTGAGTGCAACTGCAATTTACAGCATGCCAAAGCCTTTGGAATAGTTGATGGCCTTAAGCAGACGTTCCTCCAGCTTCTCTTTGCTACTGTACTCGGGCAGCAGCAGGACATTGAAGCAGGTGTGCGATGTGGGCAACCGATCGCTGTCCGGTCCATGGCGGGTGATCAACAGTCTCAGACATTTCAAACCGCCCACCGGCACTCGAGCCGATCCAGTGGTAAATTCGAGCAATTTACGTTTAGATTCATGCGGCATGCCATGTACAATGCTCCAGAAATCCTGAATAATTTGCGTCTCCTCAGTGTAGCCGCCCTCATATTCTGTCGAATGCTCTAGCTCCACAAAGTCGAATTCCTAAGCAAACAAATTATCCCTTTTATCCTTTATAAATGAAAGTTGATTTGATACTCACTCGACTACCGCACACCAGCATCTCAATCTCCTCGGGCCGGAAGAGCAACTTCAGTGGTGACTCATCGGTAACCATTTCGAAACCCTTGCGAAAGGCATTAAACTGCTGCTTGATGTTCACATTAAGCAGAAAATCTGCGTACAAATTCACAAATAGGTTCTTATTGTGCTGCCCCACCAAAACCTCCCTGCCATGCGGCACCAGTTCGTGTTCCACCAGTTCGCCAAACACATTGCTGTAGCTAATCTTAAAGGTCTGCTCGAACACTTCCTCCATATCGTCACCCTGATAATCAATTAGGGACTTTAGACTTTTGTACAGCATGGGACTCCAGTCTTGCAGGTCATAGAAGGTGCCACGGTAGCCCATCAGTTTGCGATAAACCACCATGGGGAAGTTCACAGCCAAAATGACGTTATTATAGATGGCCAGTCCAATGATTATGCCAATTAAGGTGAACTGAGCTCCATTCTCAAATGGTGTGGCGTTAAACCTGACCAGGATAAAGCAGAGAGAGTGATATATAGATGTAAGAATGAATAACTAAAATAACCGACTAAAACTAAGTTACAAAATAAAGAAAGTATTGGACAGTCTATAATGCCTACGACAAAGCCTCTTAAGAGTGTAAGAAGCAGTTTTCCAACTATTCTCAAGAGCTTAGAGCAGAGGCTGGCACGCCTCTTTCTACTGGGCATAGGCAGTCTCTCAAAAGCAGCGCAGTCGCACACGCACAGTATAAGCTGTACAAGCGTACGAGCAGTCGTTGCTACTGAAATTGAGAGCAAATTGAATCAGTTCCCAGAGGCTCAAATTCACATTACGGAATCGAGCACCTCCTTAACACTTCGCAGGCTGGGGGCCAGACAGAATCGATTACAACCCAGATTACTTTTACATTAGCATGGCCGCTTTGTGGAAACCTCATTTCCAGTAATCGAAAAAGTGGGCGATAGCCGAAAGCTTTTCGGAGCTCCATTACAACTGCATATACTAATCTAAGAATTGTAATCGACGGTGTGGAAGGGCCGTGCTCTTAACGATATGCAATTTTTAAATCGTATGAGCTATTGTAATGCAGATGCTTTACGACCCAATGTACTATTGAGTAGTAGGTATATAGGTTGGTACTGCGTTTGATCTACTTTGATATATATAGCAAACTTAAATGAAGTAGTAATGTACTTGCAGCACGGCTTTATATTCTGTAATTCAAGCAGTGTATAGAGTTGTAATGAATGAACAAAAATTAAAATTCTGATTTAAATTCATTTAAATTTAAGGATTTTACTAGAGATTTATATATATTATCAGGTTTCGCAATTGCCCTCTCCCGCGGGCTGCGGGCAGCTCAAGCGGGCAGTGACTCGCAAACTGTTCCCATCGGCTCATGGCAACGAGTCACAGAACAACCCTGATCTCTCAGGATTTGTTTTTCGTGGTATGTGCCATAGGTAGGCTTATAAACACGGTACCCTGTACGCCCTGAAAAGGGCATAACTATACATGTGTCTGGTTGGGACTCCACACAAAAGCCCCAGGTAACCTGGTGCCAATTGAAAAGCACACTGGTCGGGTGTGACTTTTCCCCCTTGGTAAGGGGCGAGGTCAATCTAAGAACCTCTGCTATAATCTCGGCTATAGCACCGTAGGAAATTTACGTACTTATTCGTCGAGCCTCAAAAAGAGACTCTACCCGCGATGTGGGTATCAACGCACAGCCACCACGATACTCCCACTAGGGGGCCAACCGCAAATGTGAACAGCCTAGGGCTGCTGTTCATCCCGTGGTACCGAGAAGCTCGGTGGGCTTCTCTCTTTTTAGACCCGACATTCTTGGTTTGAGAGTACCGACTGGGGTCCGCAGGGTTGTGAAGCCCGTCATGATGTTCCTCAATCATCATGCCCCTTCCGGGAGGCAACGAGTCACAGTTCGCGGGCAGCGGGCCAGGAGTAGCAAAAAGGAAAACTGCCCCTGGCAAAGGGAAAACTGCCCCGGCAAAGGGCAAAATGCCGAGGGCAACTATGTCGGAGAGCACCAGGAATTGGAAGTTGATTTGTAACTATTATTAAGTCGCAAAAAAATACCAAAGAGGTTACAAATTATTAATTATAAACAAGAAAATCGGTCAAGCCCGACTATAATATACTCTGTACCTGTGAAGTGCTGCCCATCACCGTTGCGACTGGTGCTGCCCAAAATTGCTTGATTCCTTATTACTCGACAACCTTTCATCCGATCTTTACAATTCCTTTGGCGGAACGATAAAGAATCTCGATTACTAAATATGTCCAGAAGGAACGACCCTTCTCTCTATAAAACTGTGGGAGATATGACGTTTTTTCTAAATTGCGGGGCGGAAGGGGGCGTGGAAAAAATTGAAAATAAACTTGATCTGCCTGCAAGTATAAGAAGTATATATCCCATACATGTCAAACGTCTATCCAAGATCAATGCATAAGCGCAATTCACAGAAAATGGATCTCCATGGAAAAAAAACCGCTAAATACTTAAGAAATTTCTTTTCAAGACCACAAATGACCTCACATAACTATCCAGCAATGGTTATGATCGTACTGAGCCGCGACTAATACCATGGATGACCAATGATGAAGAACATAGATACAGCATAAAAGATGTTTCAAGCCATTTTACAGAGACTGGCAAAAAAAATCGCGAAACGATACCAAAGATTGGGTCGTGTGTGTATTTGGAACCCCCAATCATTAACTCTCTGTAAGCGCATTGAATCCGTCCAGAAGCAGTTTCTTTTGTTTGCCCTTCGCAACTTGAGTTGTGACCCACAATTGAGGCTTCCTCCTTATACAGGGTGGTCCATCTATTGTTTGGAATTTGAACTATTCATAATTTGACTTTAAAAACGTCAAATGTCATTCGGAAGGTGACTAATATTTAGTGGAATCTTTAACATTTACGAAATGGGTCGCAATTCGCTTGAAGAAAGTTGGGAAAAATTCAAAACATATTTCCAAAGTGGTGAGTCCTCTACTCAAACTGTGCAAAATTTGAAAAAAAAAAAAACATTTAACAAAAAAAAATGTTCCGAAAACTCAATTTGTGGGTCAATTCGTAAAGCGAGTTCGTGAAACTGGAATGTTGGTGGATAAACCCATCCGTGTACGTACTCGTCCGGTGCGCTCGACCAAAAACATTTCTGCGGTTGCTGAAAATGTGCGTGAACAACCATCGATCTCAACAATTAGACATTTCGCGCACTTCCTTGATGCGAATTTTGCATTAAGACCTTGCCATGAAGCCTAACAAAGTTCAATTGGTGCAGCAGCTAAAGCCAATCCAAATCGTCTACAGTTCGCAAATTGGGCGGAAGATCGTTTGGCCGAAGATGGTGAATTTTACCGAAAAATAATCTTTTCGGATGAAGCACATTTCCACCTCGGTGGTTATTTTAATAAACAAAATTGTCGCATCTGGGACACAGAAAATCAGCATATCGTCGTCGAGAAGCCAATGCACACACCACGTGTCACTGTTTGGTGCGGATTTTGGTCTCGAGGCATCATTGCTCCATTTTTCTTTGTAAATGAAGAAGGAGCCACCGTGACCGTGAATGGTGAGCGATACCGAGCAATGTTAAGTGATTGGTTCTTCGAGGAAATTGAAGCGGAAGACTTGGACGATATTTGATTTCAACAAGACGGCGCTACGTGCCACACAGCGCACGCCACAATCGATCTTCTGCGCCCTATCTTCGAAAATCGAATAATCAGCAAATATGAAGATGTGAATTGGCCGCCAAGAAGCGCACAATAGTCCAATGCTACGATTATGCTATGCTTTTTTTGCAAAATCATTTCATGAAATGGATCCGAAAGTGCGTGCATAAACACCATTTCATGAATTCGACTACTCACGAAAGTTGACTATGAATTTGAAATAACGAGGCGCAGCTAACTTAACGCTGCGCTGGTGATGCCAGATCATATGTGCGCTGGTCATTTTGTGAATTCAAAAAAACAGCATAAACAGGAAAAAATTTGATTTTACAAATTGAAGAAATCATGAATTTCATAGCATAAACTTAGTACAAGAATGGTCGCGGTGCGCTATATCCCCAACAACAAATAATAATAATAATAAAGCCACAGTGATAAGGCCCAATCAGTTCCTCCCAGCAGCTTGGAAAAATAGCTTCTCCATTTATATAGTGCCACTTGCGGATCAGTGACCAGACTTTCACGGTCGTTCTTTCGGTTAGTTGCCTAACCTTTTGGTAAACATTTCGAGCTTCACGAATGTCGACTTGATAGTTTTCCCTAAAAATCAGAAATCATTTGCTTGGATGTGACATATGTGCACAACATCGAATGATTGTGGCACAACAAAGATTCTTGATCACCTGAAAGAGTTTTTTCTTCTGCCAGCTTTTCTCAGTGACCAAGCATGAAGCTTAAGGCCGAAAGTCGAAGTTGATTGAAGCACTTCTGTTTTCTGTTTACAGTGTTCTGTCGAAATGAATTTTCCAATGTAAGCATAATTTCGAGTGACCTTACATCAAAGTGTTCTGAATAATGTTGTGTTAAACGATTACAAACCTTTTAGTGAAAGAGGCCTGGTCACATTTAAAGAAGCCAGGGTTAAAATATAAGTATCGGCTCTCGAACAATCTGAGATCTCGAGCTATTTGATATTAACTGATTTTTGAGAGAACTTTTAGAACAGGCTGCACTTTAGCAAAGGGGTACAAAAGGGAAGTGCACATAATATTGAAAGCAAATACGCCCAGAGTTACAAACAAACAACCATTGGTTTACCAGAACGACATTAGAACAAACCTACTTTAAGCTACCACATTCCCTTACTTACCACATATTGTTGGTCTCCTCCTGCTGCACAAACATGCCAAAAGCCGGATTGAATATCTCCTCAACAATAAGTTGAAAAAATTCTTTGGATACGCCACCTTCATCGATACCCTGTTCACCCACAAATTCCACCACCAGCTGTTTCTTTAGATCCTTGGGATTGCTCATGGCCACCAGTTCCAGCTGTCGAATATTTAAAAACATTTTAATGGATCAGCTTTTCGATCTTTTTGCCCACACTACCTACCCCTATGAGAGCATCATTGATCAGCTGATCGCGCCGCACAGTCAGCTTGAGATCAGGTCGAGGTGTACCATCCTGTCCATCCTGACCAAAGTTATTGAGTATCGAATAGAGCGAGGAATAACGCTCGCTGTACATTCTCATGCGACTGTCATAATACAGGGCATCCACTTTGGTGGCCGGCGTCAGTATGAAAGCGTACAGCATAAAGGAGAAATAGTTGGTATGACTGGAGCCCAGCTCGCTCTCCATGGCCAGCGTCTTGTAGGAGAGATAGTCATGATGCATTTGTATATTATCGCTGAGCGCTTCGTTATAGAACTCTTCCAGCGGCAACATGGGCTTGCGGCAATCAATGCACGACACCTGCAAAGCTTTCTCCAGCTGATCTTCAGCAAACTTGGGCATATGCGGATGCAGTAACGAACTGTACAGGAAGAGATCATCCTCAACAGCAGCAGCAGCAGCACCATTGGGCAAAGGGCTACACCCAGCAGCATCATTTTCCTCAGCTCCATTGGCCAGGGGAAAACGACAAGAGGGTTGTTCCAGCTCACTGGCCAATATATTCGCATAGAACACTATTTTAAGCACTTTGGTTACACAAATGATATGCTCATTCTCGCGCACCGATTCCTCATCGAGCAGCACCTGCAGCGTTATCTGCTGCTGACACGAGGCCACCAGCACCTGTAGCTGATCCGCACAATGGGTGGCCCATATTTTGGCCAGACGTGCCTGAGCTGTAGTAGGCATAGCAACGGTCGCATGACACAGCTTGGGCAGCACACGATCCAAGTACTCCATGTCCGTGACACTATTGTTGGCTGTACAGAGCAGAAGAGAGAGTTCACATATCTGGGAAATAATTCATAGACAATTACTCACTATTGGTGGCCATATCAAAGCAAATAACCAGACAGTGCAGCACTTGATCCCAGTCGGGTGTATAGCGTCTCATGTAGCGTATACAATCCGCTAACTGGATCACACTGCTGGTTAGCTTCTCGGCTATGGTGCGACAGGGTGCAGCAAATAGCAAACGCTGCACTCGACGCAGTCCCTGAAAATCCACCTGAAAATTAAACACAAAATATTAATCAGTGGTGTTTTCTAGATTTGACCGGGATTGAAGGAATACGGACGGACGACTGTGGATCGCGTTAAAAAAAGGATAGTCTGCAGTGGTTCGACAACATTTGTGACCCTCAATGAAAGGCGCGTAGGATGCAAGTAAACTTCATTAGCAAGCGAAAATTGTATTAGTTCCTATTCGACGAAGAATTTTGAAACTTCTGTTGTCCGTTCGATTCTTTAGCACGGAGCATATACGATCCATCAAGATTGAATTGAATCTGTGCAAAAACAATTCTTGTTGTTTGCTCTTCGTGGTCCTAAGTTCCGATTACAATCGTACTCTAGTAGACTTCTTTTAATAAGCCTTCCATTCTTAATTAACTTTATATCAGGGGCAGGCAAAAAATTCATTCACATTTTGGCATTGGTGTGTGTGAGAGCAGCGCAATAATTGCTGCCAATTTTAGCAAAGACTACGTAGCGGCGCAGCAAAACAAGAGTCGAACACGCAGCGCAGCGACCTTTTATTGGGGGGGGGGGAGCAGCGCTGCTTAGAGATTTTTCGAAAGCCAAGAACAAAACAGCGGGCGGCCCCTTTACATACCCAGCAAACCAGCACGCGAGCATTTTGCAAGACTATCGCAGATTGCTTTCAAAAAGGGTTTAATCAAAATGCAATTAATGAGAGTTAGTTTTATATTATCGCAAAGCACTCCCAAAAGAGCATTTCGCGAGACTTTAAGTCACTCACGTCACACGACAAGGTTAATAAAAAAAGTCAATTATAGAATAAATAGAATTTTTAGGGTGGGGGGGGAGTCGGGCCGGGTGGCGACTCACGGGTTCACAAACATATTATTTTTTGATTGTATTTTAAATCAAAAACGTACCACAGCAAATATTTCAAATGACTCGCAAGTAATATCAAAAAAGTCTCGCAAAAGATACCGCCAAACGAAACGAAACTTTCACTGCCACAAACTGAACGACACAAAAATCATTTTACTATCATTTCCCGACCCGAATGCGAGATTTTTTGTCGGGTTAAGTCTCGCATGCAATGTCCTTTGCGAGCGTTTGGTTTGCTGGGTAAGCTGAAGTCGATACATCTGAGTTGTCGAACCAAATTAATCTTTATATTCCAATTATACTGACCCGTAACTTTATCCTCTTATCTCTGAAACGTTGTACTATTTACTTGCAGTTTTTACTGGCTCGAGGTCTTGTTATGCTATTAGCATAGCTTCAAGTTGATCGGACGCGTTTCATGAGGGACCAAATATTCACTCATCAGCGATCTTGAGGCTGAAATGTCTATCCAAAGAGCAGTCTCTCCATGACAGCGACGTTAAAACTGTTTGGGAATTCCAAAAGCAGCATGCGCGCAAAACACCAAAAAGACAGCCTAAGGCCCGATTTCTCAAAGGTTCCGGTTGGCCAACCACCGGTCAAATTTGTTCCTCCAGTTGACAAGCGGTCAAGTGAGTTGCTTTTCTCAACAGCAGTTTCATCCGATATCGATAAATTCCTATCGCTGCGTTAGGGTGACCAGTCACGGTCAACAAATTAGGTATTTTTGTTATGGCTTTTTTAATGCTATTAAATGCTGCTGGTAATATTTTTGCGAAAAATTTATTGAAAGCAATAGCTGGGGACACTTGTTTTCCTGCACGGCTTATAAAAGGAACGCGGACTACACAGAAGGTGGCAGTGAGGGGTGTTCCTGTGGGGGGATTGTGAAGGGGAGTTGTCGGGGGGTTGTTACGGGGTTGTAAGTTGCAAGAACTATAATTTCAAATCAGACTATCCCACGTTAGGAGATTTGCTTATACTGTGTATTCCACGACGCCCACTCTTTTTCATTTGAAAGAAGGGGAAAATCTTTGCATGGATAGATTTACTTAAAAAGATTTATTGCAGAATGTTATGCTGACAATATGACCCATATGTGGATATTTCAGCACATTCCATTGAGTGGACAAGTCAATCTTCCGACCTGAATCTTATTGAAATTATTTGAACCACTCTTACTCCAAGACGGGTATTTCTAGGTTATATATTAAAAACAAGTAAGAAAGTCGTGGGGCGTGCCAAAAATTGAAAATAAACTTGATCTGCCTGTCCCATACACGTCGAACCTCTATCTCTTACCATCTCTGACATCTGTGCGTTCCATCTGTGCGTTCATACTATCGACTCGGCTGTTGATGCTGATCAAGAATATATATACTTTATAGGGTCGGAGATGCTTCCTTCTGGCTGTTACATACTTTTGCACAAACTTATTACACTCTGTGTACCTTTGGTACAGAGTATAAAAAGGTGTGAGTGTGGCTAACACTCACGGGGCCTTGATGTAAAACATGTGGCATACGATATGCTCCTGCATTTATATACTTGTTACAATATACTCGATACTCGGCACTTAACTCTCTGTACTCGATAATGAAAACTCGATACTCAGTATTCGTTTAGAAGTACTCAGTACTCGATTCTAAGTATTCAATACTAAAAATTCAAGTACCTAAGTACCTATAAGTACCCATATTTACCTAAAAGTACCTATAAGTACGTATAGGTGCCTAAAAGTACCCATAAATATCTAAAAGTACCTAGAAGTACCTATTAGTACCTATATGTACCTATGAATACCTAAAAGTACTGTAGAGTACCCCTAAAACGATTAGATTTGCCTAGTTTTAAATTTAAGAAACTGCAACTAATATGAGAAGTCTTGCATCGTTCTAGCGCCGCTTCTAACTACAGCAATCTGTCGGGTTAAAGTCGGGTGCCACAGTGTTTCCACAATTGTAATTGTTTTGCGGCACTGAACCGAACCATTTCTGAGACGCCAGCGGTGGTTGACTTTGGTTAACAAATTCCTGAACAAATTAAACTTTCTCAGCGACTTTAATTTTCGCCCGAATGTCTCTTATAGACTTAGAAAAGCTGCATTACACAGTTTTATCTGCACCTACATAATTTTAGCCAATATTTACCTGAGTGTTGCCGTTCAACGGCAGTGTTTCCGCAGCCTCCTCATTTGGCTTGGGGGGCTTAGGCAGCTGAATCATTGGTTCATCCTCATCCACTGCCTCGTCCTCATCATTATCATCATCAGCAGCAGCACCATCATCCTCTGTCTCGCCCAATTCCAATGCCGGTGTATGCGTTTCCGCCTCCTGCTGCGTGCTATCTTCGTCCTTGTCATGTTCCCCCTCCAAGATGCGCAACTGCTCTTTGTTCAAGGCTCCTGTTGATTTGGCCAACATATTTTGGAGTTGTTTACTGCTGGCCGGTTTCTTGGAATCTTTGATAAAAATAAAACTCTTGCTCAAACGCTCAATGCTGGAGAAGACATCGCCGATCGCTTGATTTATGCGATCATAGCTGTTCGTTTCCAGGCATTGCTCATAGAGCAACTCCAGGCTTTGGGCGTCCAGTGACTCCACAGTAGCCAGGGTGGGTGTACAGGTGCCGGAACTGGTGGTCGCTGTGGTGGTGGTGGTTTTTAGCTCTAGCAACGGTGCTTCTGCAATCTTTTGGGACGGGGTGCTGGTGGTGGTGGTCGTGCTGGCGGAGGTAATGGTACTAGTGGAGCTGTTGCTACCACTACTGCTGCTACTGCTGTTACTGCTGTCATTGGGCGACAGCATATCCACATCGTGAGGACCGCTGCTCGTGGTGGCCGTGGCTGTAACCGAACTCTCGCAGAGCTGCGCGTCCTGTGAGAAGAGCTGCAGAGCACGAGCTGCCACCTCATTGGGCGTCATGGGCGCCACTTTGCCGCTGGAGGCACAATTGACATTAGTACAATGGGCATTCCCGCAACCGGATTGCAGCTGGTGGAAATAACGCTGGATCAGGATGCGCACGGCCGAACGTTTCATTTCGGGCGTGGCCCGCCCACCCAACGACGCTGATGTCGAGGCGCTGCAATTGAATTTCGCTTGTTATTTTTAAACTCAACAAACGACAACGTTACTCACCTTGAGACGCCTGGCAACGGCGTCTGTTGCTGTTGTTCGTGTTCCTCGCCGCCGCCGCTCATTTGGTATGCAATATTGAACTCTCACTGTGTCTATGTCCGTGATGGCGTGCTTATTCCCGTCTTCGGGTTTCCTTTGTTGTGCCCCCAAAAAAAATATGTGGCGAAAAAAGGGTGCAAAAAAATCGATGTCGATCTGCCTGCTGCTGCTGCTCCTCTTCTCTGCTCTCCCCTCGCCTAGACTTGCCTGCATGGAGAGCTTGACAACTCTCTTATCGATGCGTTAGTTAATGTTGCTGTTAGTATTGTTGTTCGCACTATTTTAAAAACTATTCATAACATAAATTTAACTAGTTTTGAGTTTAAAAACACAAATGTTTTGTGTTTATTAAACGCAACTCCCACAACAAAATATTGAAAACTCATTGGTCAGTGTTGAGCAACGTAAAATACCAGCTAGAGATAACCATCTATCGAACTATCGGTGACTGTGAACTTTACAGGTAGCAGTGACTGAGATTGAGCACACAGTGGTCAGAATTTGGAATTAGGTGAAAATAAGCACAGAAAACTTTAATAGTCCAGTGATATTAGAATTTTTCAATGCATGATATATTGACCAGCCAGATTTTTGATATGTGGTAGGGGATAAGAGGCTTAAGTACTTAACCTAAAAACTATTGCCTGCACAGAAAATTAGTCGGGACCAAACAGAATGGTAATGCTATTATCTATAACTTTGTCTGAGACAATTTTTCTCCAAAGTCGTCCGTTTCAAAGATACAGAGCAATTTGCGTTTTCCAATATGGCGGCGTTCCCAATGACACAGGGTGACACAAATTTGATCTTTAGCCTTTCAGACAGTCCCCTACAACATATCAAAAATCTGGATGGTCAATATTTCATGAACTTTAGAGTCTTTCATTTCTGTTAAGTGTAGTTTTTACCTTCGCAAACTTTTTTTTCGACTATTTTTTTTTGCTTAAGGTGAGTACTGAGAGCGATCGAATTTTCCTTCAAGAAATTTACTAGATATTCCTTTTACGCGTGAATACGCTTCGACCGCAGAATGCACACCAAACACAACAGCCAAACCAGCTCTAATGACAATTTCCAAAATACTTTTGTGCATTGCTTTGTTTCTGAGTTTCAAACAACATCAGGCAAGGAAAAATTTCTTTAGGAAATTTTTTTTATATACAATTTATCAGGGAAAGGGAAATTCGAACATTCTCAGTTTAAAGACCTTTAGGGTCTGTACAAATACAATCCGAAAATTCAAGCAAATCCAAAAACAGCAAAAAACTATTATTTTTGCCAACTTTTCTTTTATACAAAGTAAGGAGTTAAATATTTTTCTGGTTTAAAACCGATTTTGAACCGATTCAAAAATCAAGCTGTATCTCATAAGTTATTTAAACTACGAGCTTGAAATTTGGTGTGAAGGCTAATACTATAAAGGACGACATATTCCCGGGACCGAGCCATTCGGCTGAACCATTTCAAAAGTTAAAGTGAAAAAATGAGTTCCCATCTGAATTGAAAGTGTTCTCACGATGGCTGCGGCATTGTTTGTGTTGTTTTGTAAAGCCACAAGAAGCGCAATAAGTATTTTTTTTCCTATCTTATAATAAATGATTTGAGCTAAGCGCGCTCATTCAAATAGACAGCCGAAGCGCGCCATAAAAATATTTCTTATTAAATGGGGGCCCGTGAGTTGTACCCCCGGGCCCGCAGTAGGTTTGTGGGCAGGATATGTAGTCTACAATGTTTGCAACTTTACAAAGGTTACTTCAAATTATTATGTATTTCATTATGGTCAGACGAAGAGACTTATGCCTTTTGGCAGAACTTAAGAGGATAAGGCAGGGCAAAATTGTAGAAGAATTTAAAAAGAACTATGCATCAAGCACACGTTCCAAAAACTTGAGAGCTTATGACTCCGTCCACCCTAGGCCGCTTTTCTATTTGTACAATAGGCTTGTATGCATTCTAAAATGCAAACAAAAGATATTTAATTCATGTAATTACTCAAATTTAAAATACGACAAAACTTACAACCTTTTTCATATTTAAGTAACAGCAGAATTTAATCGACCGCCAAGCGTGAGGTGCAAGAAAATGGTCACTCTAAAATGAAATCAAATTGAAACCAGTCCCGAAGTTGATTTCGTGAAATCAACTACTTTCCTTACTTTTTCTGGGCACACTGCACATTTTGTATTGAGCAGTCGTGAGCAGCTGATGCACAAAATCCAAAGAAAATCAAAATCGAAAACAAATCACTTTCAGGAATTCCACTATTATAGTTTTTGTGTAATTCAATTTTAATTCATTATTCAATTTTAATTTCATTAAAAATGGGCTCCAAACGTAAAAATTACACGTAATGCACAACTCGAGGAGATTCTTTAAATTCTTTTAATTATTCCTTTGGATAGGAATTGATTTCTACTGAATGTGCTACCAACTTAAAAATTTATTTCCTTTTACTAAACACTTTGTCCCACTGCATATCGATTGGCTATCGAAGTTTGTTATCAAACAGTGTTGTAAAAAGTTCTAGTTGCACACAGTCAGACGGCACTCTTATCAGCTGGGCCTTGTTTTTCTTCCTGCCAAATCGACCTACCAAAACGAGAAAACTTTTCCAAATCCGCACTGCACAGCACTATGGAGTGATCCCAGTTAAGGTGAAGAGTTATATTCGTTATCACCAGCAGCAGCCAAATGACGGACAAGGAGAAAGTTGAGGTGCAGCTGCAGCAGTGCATTCGTGGAAATGTGTCCTGGCAACAGCTGCCCGTGCATCTGCGATCGCAGCTCAACGATCAGCAGCGGGACTATGAGAAATATGTGTTCAACTACAGCTTGAAGAATCAGCTGCGCTTTCGTGGCAATCTGGCGTGCAAAGTGTTCCGGCAGGAGCAGCGCTACTACGAGCTGCTCATCCAGAAGAACATCAATGGCCTGGGTGTGTTTCCCTATCATCTGGCGGACATAGTTACGAAGGGCTTGCGCGTTACTCCCTTTAACTATTACCTGGATGTTTTGAGTCAGCTGCTGAGGAGCGACAAGAGCTATGACACCTTACCCAATTTCACGGCAGCCGATTGCCTGCGTGTCCTGGGTATAGGACGCAACGAGTATTTGGCTTTGATCAGCGAATTGAAGACCCATACGACGCGTACTCTGCTGTTTAGTGCCAAACCGAATCCCTTGAACTTTCTGCCACGCTTTCCCATACGTGTGCACTTGGAACCCTGGTGGCGTCTGGACATAGGCTATGTCCTGGAGACAGATATACGCTTTGTAACGCCCGCGGAGCGTAGCCTGCTGGATGATCTCATCGATTTTGGTGGCCAGCCAGCGGGTAAATGTGATTTGGAGGTGGTGCAGAGTCTCTATCGCAAGGGTTTGATCTATGTGGATGTGCCCATATGTGGCGAGGATCGCATAAGCATACCACCGCTTAGGAATTTCGTCATGAATCGTGTGAGTGGGGACTACTTTGAGAATTTGCTATACAAGATCTTTGTCAGTGCGGATGAGCACATGACCATGTCCGAATTGGCACAAATGTTGCAATTGGACTTGGATTTGATTAAGCAGGCGGTGTCGTTCATCTGTCGCCTGGGATTCGCACAGCGCAAGCAGCCCCTGGAGGAGGCAGGCACTCTGCATTCAAGCTGGCAGGACTATCAGCGTCAGCAGCTGCCGGAGACGCCACAGATAACACCCTTGAACTACAACAACTTTGATTTTGAGCAGCCCAGTCCCAGTCCTAAGACACCCAAAAGAGAACGAGAACGGGACAAAGACAGCAGCTCCATAGGCTATCTATCATCGGATGGCAATACCAGCGACTTTAGCTTTGCCCAGCTAAATCAAACACCTCCGTCGGGTGGTGCAGAGCCGGAAGTGGAACTGAAAAGCGGTCAGCGAGTGGGTTTTCTATTCGATTCCACTCTAACCGCTTTCCTAATGATGGGCAACTTGTCACCGGGACTTAAGAACCATGCAGTGACCATGTTCGAGGTGGGCAAACTGTGTGAGGAGAGCCTGGACAGTTTTCTGGCTGAACTGGAGCAGGTCTCACTGCTGGATGCAGAGGGCGAGGGAGATGTCTCACGTTATTTTGCCCATGCGGTCATCCTGAGATCCACCATTTGTTCGTTGCGGCATTTGTTGCCTGGCGGCTTGGATCTGTTGCGTTTGGAGTGCCTAGAGGGTTTGGATCGTCAGACCAGGGATCGTGTGCTGGAAAAAAAATACAAATTTATTATATCAGCTTCACCCTTGACTGCGGCATTGAGTCATACCTTTAGTATACCCTTTTTTGGGCAATTCTTGCGCAGCTCTGATGTGACACCCATGTGGAGTAAACTGTTCTACAATCATATCACTGGTGAGTAGTCGAAAACCAATTGAATCGAAATATACCAGGGATGCAAACCGGTTCTGAACCGAACCCCTAATTCCAGGTCCCTTCGAGAATGAAGAGCACACAAAAACGTGACTAACCTTTTCAGTTTCCAAAAACAAACTACTAATCGAAATTGGCTGCTAATGCAACAAATAACAAAATATCGATAATCACTGCCGCCTCTCAACACGACATTATTTGCAAACAAGACTCCGCTCCAGTTCACAAGGCAAAAACGACTCACACATGGCTAAAACACCATGTACCTAACTTCATTTCTACGGATTAATGGCCTGCTGGTAGCCCAGACCTAAATCTATTGGACTACAAACTGTGGTCCTTTCTCGAGTCTTTGAAGTCCTTTCTCCAAATATGGAGTCTTTGAACCGCACCCTTGTCCTAGCAGTGAACAATTTCCCAATGCATGAGGTGCTCGCTGCGATCGATGAGTGACCAGAGAGACTTCTGCGTTACTGGAAGGAACAAGGCGATCATTTCAAAAGAGTTCTACGATTTGTAGCCATTGAGTGACCGACCATTTTATGACCAAAAAACCGTTTACCAAAACAATTGCGAGTACTAGGTACATCCCTGCCTCTTTCTTTCACTTTCGCAAAAGTTTTACGATTTGGATTCCATTTCGATACGTTTCAAATCTCATCAAATAGCATGGCTGATAGAAATACGATTTCCAAATCGGCTTGAAGTCGATCGATTGAGCAAATTATTCAGAGTTTAGTTTTCCCCCGTGTCTGAAAAACAAAATTTCACTCAAAAAACCACGTCCCGCGTTTTAAAAATAAGCGTTGAACTTTTCTGCTGACATCAACTGTGAGTTTCGTTTTTATTCTGCTGCCGCTTTGGTTGCTTCTTGTGAACAGTAAAAGGGTGTATGTGTGTAGATTAATATGTAACTCAAGTGTTCAATTCATGCCCAGCCATTTCTCCATCACAACATGTGGCGATCGCATCTCACCATTGTTTTCTTCTAAATTCATGAAATCCTCGAAACCAAGGTTTTCAGAACGTCCGGTAAGGATATCATCCATTAGATTACTGGAGCTCAGAAAGGGTAGATGGCCCACATTTCTAAACGCAAAACGATCCATGTACATGCGTAATGGAATGGCCAAGCCCTCGTGCTTGCGTAGCATCAGCATGTCCAACTCAAATTGGTGATCGTTGTACATTTTCTCAGAGTGGCGCAGATGATGCGATTTGGCCAGCTGTGTAAAGCAATTGGACTCACTTGGCACTGCACTGCAACCAGAAGTTTGCACCGTCAGTGACAGAGTCGTTGGGGGATCCATTATGCTCGGATGAATGAATAAATGTTAGATTAGATGTGACGACTTTTCTACACAGAATTGAAATGAATCTAGTTTTTAGGCATGCTACGATGCTCGGTTAATTAAATGAAACTATAGTGAGTGAGAAGTTTGTGCTTGGATCACATACTAATAATATTTATTAACTTAAATAGTTTGGCATAATTTGTTGGCCGCGCTACCCAGTGGATCAAACCTCCGTAAACGATATTGCAAACGAGAGTTACGCGAAACGGAAACGTGTAAAACTATCGCAAACAGTTCCGAAAACGATAAGAAAACGCTCAGTTTGTGGCAGTGAAAGTTTCGTATTCGATAGCTCGCAAATGATTCGTTTGCAAGCATTTTGCGATATCTTTTACGGGCCTTTTCTGATATAGTTTACCCCTCCTTTGTCCTATTCAATTTATGTATCATTTTTTCCCCGCATATCACTCGTTTTTAAGCCCGCTTATGATAGTTTTGAAAGACTTTTGCCAACGCTCGCAGATTTGTCTCGTTTGTAAGTCCGTTTACGAACATTCTCTGGTCCACTGGGTAGCCGCGGCCGCTGGCGCGAGTTCATTACACAGTAATACTAAAACTGTTCGAGATGACAGATAATGAGCCGCGATACTTATCGATAGATTGGCCAGTGTGGCCAGAGCTGCCACAGTACTCCCTCTCCAGTGACCACGTAGTGGAAGTGAATGGATGAGATGGGTAGAAACTGCAGAATCCGTAGTACTGAGCATTTGCACCAAGTACGGATTTGCTTAGCTTAGCTAAGAACATTTCGTATAATATTGCGGCTTCCTAGCTTATCTGGTGTAAAAATGCCAGAGTTTTGGCCAAAAAATTAGATTTCTGGCCCACAGTGCGGTGGTTGCTTTGAGTGGGGGTCGATAAGCAACTTCGTTTGAGCCGGGATAAAGTTTCCTCTCGTTGAGGTCGATGGATTCCTTCGAGTGGTGGTCGATAAAGCCCAATTTACACGACCTGATCGCTCAGCTGCTTTTTTCTGACCTGAGTGTCAAAAAACTTAGCTGAGCAACTTAGCATAGCATTTACACATGTCTGAGAAGCTTATTTGACTCAGTTGGAAAACCAATGGTTCATTGAGCGTTCTGATGTGCGGTCAGTTTAATTTGAGCCGGTTCTATTACACCTGAGCGCTCAGCTGAGTAGGCTCAGCTAGAATCGTTTGTGTCTCGGTTAAGGTTAATGTGCGGATGAGTAGGACTGAAGTGAGACGTCACATGTTGGGCGACAGCCCTGTGTGGCGGATGCGAGAGTCTGGAGCTAGAAGTCACATGTTGGTTGGTATTCGATCGGGTAATTGGAGATGTGGCCCAAGCTGGCATCGATTGCCGAAATTGGAGCTCTACTTGTTGTGGAGGGTTACTTGCGGTTCAGGTATGCCAGCAAAGAAGGCATTTGTCCAGTTTTTCAAGCAGGCATGGTTTGGTGGGCATGACGAAAGATGTTGCAGACGTCGAAGTTGATCTTCTTGTTGAACAGGGCCGTGTTTGCTGAACCAGGAATAGGTATGCTGCTATGGATGAAAATGTCTATGTAGTCCTCTCTGGGCCGCTGCTGTTTGACTTTGGCGAACTTTGGGACTGCAGCATTCAAACCTTGGCAGATGTAAAGTGTGTGTGTGCGCGTTCACAATTTCCATGGAAAAACTGGCGGCGCAAAAACAATTTGTACCGCTGCGGCGGGTGCGAATTGTTAGAGAAAATTGCGAGCTTGTTGTCTGGGGGTCACCACTCATAGTGAGTGAGAAGTCTTATACTGAAACTGTTCGAAATGACAGATGATGAACCGCGATAGTTATCGATAGATTGCTCGTGATAATGAAATTGTTGGCATGCTGAATGTTGGCAACTTCGCAGTAGAAGTTAGGGCAGAAGTGTGAATCGAGTTGGATTTTCCCAAATATAAGGGTTAAATTCCGATTTAATTGTTTTATCTATCTAAAATCCATAACTGACATTTACCACTTGAGGAGGAATCCTTCCGTAAAATGCTTATCACAAAAAATTACCGCTTGAAAAATTTTCGAACTAAAAATTAATAAACCTTCTTTTTTCTTCTCCCCCAGGCTATGGTCCGCCCAGTTTGTTTTTGTCGCGCGGCACCGTGCTCAAATCCCTGCCCCGCCTTTTTCTGGGCTATGGCAAGCTGCTGGTGAATATTTTACATTCCGATGCTTACATTCTCAATTCGGAGAACTTTCGCAATCTAAATGAGCAGCTGAAAAATGGCTGTGTTTTGCTCCAAGGCTATGGCATACGCTCACCGGGCCAATTGCTGTACGAATCGTTTCCATTCCAAACCGAAGTCGGTGATATGCGTCAGGCGAAATGGACCTCTCATCATGCCGTACAAAAGTTGAGCGGACTGTTGGACTTGCGTCATCAGTGTGGCTATATCACTTTCCTGAATACCGGCGTCCCCGATCTGGGCTGTGAGGATTACGACTTGCAGGTGCATCTTAAGCAACCACAGCGTAAACGCAGCTCGCTAACTGTCCCCAAACTGAATCATGTGCCAAACAAAGAGTTGGAGGCCATAACACCCGCCTCTGAGCTGACCAGTTTTCAGCTTAAAAGTCCCGATGAGAATCATTTCGCTACCACTCCAGAGCATGGACCCGCCAATGAGTATACTTCAGAGGATTGCCATCAGGTGTTGGCCAGCGAGTTGGCCAAATGTAACAGCAGCAGCAGTGCAGCGGCTAGTCGGGCCGATTTGCTCTCGCAGAGCTCAGTGGAGATACCTCTGGATAAGGAAGAGGATCATCAATTCACTGCTGATGAGCCAGATGATGGCCTAGAGGAGTGGACGCTGTTGGATGTTAACTTTGGTGTGCCGCTGTTTGATGTAGATACCAATACACGTATCTGTGAGCAATTGGTGCGTGATTTGTGCACTGATGGCAATCTGGCGAAACTTTCTTTGGCCACGCAGCAAACTCAGATATTGTTTCTCGAATTTGTTCGTCAGTGTCTGTACTTTGAAGATGATCCCTCCACACCGTCACAATTGCTGGAACCGCTACAGCCCAGCCGAGCCTTGCCACAACCACGTATCAATCTGGCATTTGAGAATGGTCGTGTGGGCTATTGGAATGGACGCTAAAAGCAGTGAAACTCATAAACATTCCCCCCAAAAAGTATTGTGCTTTCCATTAATTTACTTTTTATCAGTGTACAAAACGAGTGTCCCAGAGAAAATGCTTTTACACACACATCCACGTAGACTTATATATATATACACTATATCTGTATCCCCATCATGTGCTTTTGCAAGGCAATTAGTCAGCGTCTGCCCAATGTATTTCGTTTTTTTATTAGTTGTGTAAGTTACCCAGAATACATAAATTTCATACATTTAGCATAGAAATGTATGTTTGAATAAATGCAATTTTAAAGTCCTGCAGAATGGTAAAGGATTTTCTAATATTTGGTACAGTCGGGGTGTTATTTTAAGAATTCGACCTTTACAAAATTAAGCCCTGTATCCAGATGTGAATTAATTCCGATGCAAAGTAAAATTTTCATACAAATTTTGAAGCAAAAATTTATTTCTACTTTTCTTCTTTACATCGAATTAATTCACATCTGGATACACCCCTTTACAGAAATATATTTATTTTCGTTTTCCTGGGAATACGGTTTAATACAGCTTTATTTTGTTATACATAAAGGGGATTTCCCGCAGTTTTAAATTTAACGTACCAGATTTGAAAAATGTATCGATAAATGCAACTTAACTATCGATAACTTAATGTTGCCCTTATACCAAAGTTGAGTGTTTTAATTAGAAAACACCGAAGCATATAACCAAATCAATAAAATGTAGTTTTTACTACTATATATTTCTTTAGAGCTTCAACCGCCCAATTCGATATATTTTCCGTACATAGTCACAGTGATCAAGTCACTGTTTGCTAATTTGTGTTTGTCCATCCCTAGCTAAAGCACAACAAAGTTTGCAATTCCTACGGCGCGCTGAAAAGTCTTGCAACTTTAAGCAAGTAATTATGGTTTATATTTAAAAAAAAAACAAACAAAAAACAAGTGTAAACGTTTAAAACAATTGTTTAACCATTAAATAACTTGAGCTGTAAAAAAGTCAACAACTTAACAAGTGCACAACAAAGGGGGCGGAACAAAATACCGAGAGAGAGAGAATGCCTGAGAGTGTGTGTGTGCGCGTTATCATTTTACGCGGCAATTGTTATTGTTTAAGTAATGAATTCCGTTAAATTTAAGTTTAACCATTTACCTGCTGCAGTAGCAAAAAGTGAGAGTAAACAAAAAAGTTTATAAATAAATGAAGGCCACCTGTCGAGTGCACTTGCCTGTGCCTATGACTTGTGTTTATTCAGGCGTGAATATTTGAGGCACTCGCAGTGTCGTAAGCGCTTTTGATGGCTAATTAACGTTGATTTATTTATGTGTGCTGGAAATTATCAATGATTTAATTAGCTTCTTTTGCTGCTTTGGGTTGAAGTTTTGCCCCAAAATCAATGAGAGAGAGCACCTGCTTAAAATAATGAGAGAAAGAGAGAGGCAGAGCTGCGCGGTTAATTTCAGGGTTGTCAACTTGTCCAAAATGTTTATAAAATGTTGGCGGGGTTTTTGAAATCTTCAAATTTTTATTTCATGTTTAAAATTAAAAGGAATTCCAACCAAATTCCATTCAGAAAAGAATTCGCGGTGTCGCATAACTTGTGATTTGCACCAAATTTAAGAAATAAATTCGATCTTGGAAATGAAAGCCATATTATTTTTCTATAGTTTAATTAAATGATTCATTTGCTTTAATAACGATTATCCGGGTATGGAGGGCAGCTTAGAATTTACTAAAACTCGATATCATATGCAGCCCAAGTGGAAGCCCCGAAGGGCGAAAGTATGAAATTGTTGCAAAACTCGAAAAAATGTTAATAGAAACCGCTTTTCAATTTTAAAAAAGAAAACATCCAAATAATTGGTTTTTGGGCCACCTCATGGATTTTATCGTAACGACAGTTAGCATTAAATCATTTGAGTTTTGAAATTAAACTGAGTTATCTGCTTCCTTATAAAATCCTCTAAGAATCGCCCAAGAATCAAACATTTTTATTAAACTTACAACAGAAAAGGGAACACTTACCGAACCTGCGATAAAAACTTTAGTTCCAACGGCAACTCGACAACCCTAACCGGCGCTAACAACGGCAACTCCCCTCAATTGTGCGCGCAGCTGTTTGCTTGGCTCTCTCTCACTCTGCCTCTCTCGTTGCTGTAACGTCACTTTTGGCCAAAACACACATACTCGGACTCGGACTCTGTCTGACGCCGTTGCTTTTCAGTCTTTTTAACTGTATTGGCGTGAGTAAGCGTTTGGTGTTTGCGTGCGGCTAAAACCAAATGCGCGCGTGCTAAGAACTGTGAATGTGAGACAATGAAGGAACTGTGAAACAAAAGATAAAGATAAAGTTCATTATCAAATGCAACAAGAAGCGAAAAAGTGACGTGAAAAGTTCGCGTCCAAGTCAAAACGGACACTGCCCTTGAAAGTATGTGCGTATGTGTGAGTGTGCTGTGTGTGTGTGTGTGAGTGCGTGCAGCCGTTTCCAAAATTCTTTAATGTAAAAATAAAACACAGAGATTTGGCCAAAAATTCGATTAAGTTCAATACCGAACAACAACAAAAGCAACCTTGAAAAGGCAGAAGCTGAAGCAGAAGCTGCTGCCGCTTATTTGTCTCTGGCTATTTTTACGTGAAACGCTTGAATAGTTTCCATGTGTCCAATAAGAACTCGCACTGTCACTAACAATTGAATATGTGTTGTCGTCGTTGCGTCAGGTAGTTGACAGTGCGTCTGGTTGATGGAAGGGGGGTCACACGAACCCTTAACGAAATGCGGCTAGAATTTTCGATTATGTGTTTGATTTGGTTTTTTAAGTTTGTTAACCGATATTTTATCATGATCTCTTAGTACATTGTGGAAAAATGATTATAATCATAATTATGATTCAACAGAGCTATAACAGAATTTGTCCTGTAACTGTATCTGAAATTAACATGCGTACAGGTGCGAACTGAGGAACGCCCATTGGGCCCTGGTGGCGAGGGGCCCTTGCGATTTGTATTGCCTATAATTAAAAGTTAATGTTCTAATCTTACAAAAGCAGAACAAACAAATTGGTTTTAAAACTTTTACTTTTGGTCACCAGCTTCATGAAATAATCCTTGGCACTTAATCCATTTCAAACGATGACATCCACCAACATGTATTAAGTTATTCAGTTTGTGATGGGATTTCATAGCTTTTCTAAAAATTTGCCGCTCAAAATAATATTCTCAATGTCACTCTCTGCAGATGTCAAGAGTGAGTTACTTAGCAATATATCGAAGCCCTTTGAACGGATTGTAGCCAAACAGCAGTTCTTTTTCCAATAATGTACACTAATCCAATTCAACATGGTTTTATGCTTGGCCGCTTTACCACTTCAAATTTGGCAGTGTTCCTGTAATTATTGCATCAATTCTTTGACAACCGATGTCAAGTTGATGTTGTTTATACTGATTTTTCTAGTGCATTTGAAAAGCTTTTCATCACGCATTTTTTTCTGAGCTTTTTAAGCTGGGATTTTATTCCTCCTTACTATGCTGGAACGCCGTATTTACAGCACTTAAATTGTATTTCACCCAGAACTTACACCTTGTTTAAGGATCTTTACACTAGGTTGAGTCTTCTCTGCAATTGTGCCTTCTAAGTTGGAGTATGCTTCATTCAGAGGGAATCCCTCTAGTGCAGTTCATATAAAGATCTTCGAAAGGATACAGGAAACATATCTAAACTCTCAACTTGTCTGATCCTTTGCTGGAGTATGATAGTTCAGGGTGGCTGATGAATATTGCTGCATTCTTTTATTCATGTTATGCTCATTCAATTTTATTAAATATAGCTTAATTAGTTTTAAAAATAATAAAACTTAAATGCCCCCCTGCTCGATGATGCATGTGCGGCGTCATATCAAAAAGTTGTTCATTACTGCTGGGAGAGTTGAGACAGGAATAGCCGCAATTTTTGCTCGAATAGATTTCTTTAGTTCATTTAAATTTCCTGTTTGCAATAACCCCACAAGAAAAAGTCAGGGTGCAGTAAGGTCAGGCTACCTGGGGGCCAACGGAATGTGGAGTTTCTGGATATCAGTTTATTGGGAAATTTTTGAAGCAATTCTGTCATAACAGGCTGGGCTATGTGTGGAGTGGCACCATCTTGCTGAAACCACAAGAAATTCTTTTTCGGCGTAATTCTGGATAGAAAAACGAAGTGGATGCAATTCCGTCTCATGGAGTATCTGTGAGTTGGAAGCACTCCATATCCGACAATTTTGTTTGTTTATCAGGCCTGTTCCGGTTTTCACTTTCACTAAATTTGCTCGAATTCGATTTGGGTACCTGTTCCGGCTTTCACAATTCGATAGATTTACTCGATTTGATTGCACAATGCTGGGAGCTGATGAATTCAAAAGTAAATTTTTTACTTTTGGCGTCAAAATAATGGGTTAAAGCTAATTTTGTACCATTGTTAAGTGTATTTAGATAATTTAGTAATCTTACATTGCCTTAAAAATTATTTTTAATAAACAAACAAATAATTTTTATGAATAGCTTCAATTTTGTAATGTGCCATTCAAATCGAATTCACATATTTTGTGGAAGCTGTTCTGGTTTTCACTTTTTTATGAAACGCTGGGAACATGTTCATAAAATGTCATTAGAAATAGAAACGACATTTCAAACACCTATATTCAACTACTATCAACTATTTTGAGTGATTATTTATTGGATTGTTTGGCTTCACCAGCTGATTAAGGTGAAAGTGTAGTAAACGGAAAAAATTTGGAAATGAAACATTCGAATTGCAAATCGTTCGAAGACCAGAACAGCTAAAACAAAATCGTTCGATTTTGTTTTCATTTGAAATCGAAGAAATATGTGAAAAATGGAACAGGCCTGCATGTTGCCGTTTAAGTCTAATTGGCCCTGTCAGACATAATGAGAAGGCTAAGCTAACTGTGCCGAAATCTTAATACCCTTGCAAATGCTCGTTTTGATATAATGATTTGGACCAATTTTTCCAATATCTGTTAAAAAGCATATATTATTATTGATGTCGAAATTACAGTCGATCGTTCGTATGGGAGCTATAAGCTAAAGTCATCCGATTTCGACAAAACTTCGTAAAATTATATGAAAGCATATAAAATAAACATATACCAAATTTTAAGACGGTACCATTAAAAACAAAAAAGTTTTTTCCCACGAAGACCATTTTTCAGAGCTATCTTTTGTATGGAAGCTATACCGTATAGTTGACCGATATTAACCAAATTTGGTAGTATTATGAATAGGCATAGAAAACCAATAAATTCGAGTTTGGAGACGTTTTCATTAAAAACAAAAAAGTTTTTCTTACTAAAACTAGTTTTCGACCTATCGTTCCTATGGGAGCTATAAGATATATTCATCCGATCCGGCCGGTTCCGACATATTAGTAGCGTGGAGTAAAAAGAATACTCTGTGCAAAATTTCAGCTCGATAGCTTTAAAACTGAGAAACTAGCTTGCGTAGAAACAGACGGACAGGGCTAAATCAACTCAGCTCGTCGCCCTTATCGGCTTTCATTAGTCACCCTTTAGTTGTACTCTGCTGTATCTCTCAACTCTACACAGAGAAAAAAATCCGTTCTAATTGTAACAAAAAAATGACATTCTGTTGACGATATTTTGCTTAGCCCGGTTTTTCCAGATTCATAAAAATTTTTTCACTTTATGTTATGAAACAAAATGTTTTCACTCATGAACGGTTTGGGCTTGTCAAAAACAGTTTGTTTTACTTTACTTTTTACTTCTGTCCAGCCTTGCTAAACATTCTTCCTGACTCGCATCACGATGCTGGTAGGTAGGAGGAGATGTCTTCAGTCAAGAGCTCGGTATCAAAAACTTCATTCCGACTTTCTGATTGATCATCGGTTCAAAAAAAATCTAAATTTAAGAGAAGATTGGTAATTTGTCCAAATCAGTACATGCATCTTTTGTGCAAAATTTGTCGCAAAATTTGTTATTCTCCAAAATTCAAAATGATGAGAAATACACTTTAAGGTGTGGCCTTACAAATTTACTTTTTTTAAGAAATAGTCAGAAACTTAGTTCACTCCGCAATACGCGGGCATAATTTGAGTGATTTACTGTGTAATGTTCCAATTCCATAAAGGTAGCCCTTTTTGTAATTGTATGCCCGCCTAGTCTCAGCTTCGCTCCTGTTTAACCCTGTATCTTAATTAACCAAAAAAACTGATTCTGTTAATACATAACTGCTATTTAACGTACAAACTGTGAATACAATCAAAGGGTTATACCTAATTTTTATCTTTTTCTCTCTGTTCCGTTTCCCCTCTTCTTTCCCTGACCTGCCCAAATGTCAGGATATCGCCAAAGGAAACGCCAACCACGCACAAAACGCAACAGCAGCAGCATGTGTAAAGCGTAGTTCAAACAGGGGCAACCCTGAAAACGAAATGTAGCAATAAACAAATTAACTAATTAAAAAAGAGAAAAGCGTCAAACATAGGTGGTAACCAAACACATAGAGAGCTAACTAAAGCTTGAAAATTTATATCCAAAAAAAGTCTTAAAATGACATCATACGCAAATGACACCACAGCAGCAACAACACCAACAACAACGACAGCAACTACAGGAAATACCACAGCCTCGACTCAGGCAGAAGAAAGAGGAACCCGCGTAACCGCAACCGGAGCAGGAGAGGTTGCACCAGTCGCAGTCCGGGTCAAACATGATACCCTCACCACCCACAACAGATATAGCGCCGCCGCTGCTGGTGCTGCTGATGATGATGATAACAGCTCCGATGGACGCGAAAAAACTGATACCACACCCGAGAATATCAAGAAGATAGCTGAGATTATGCATGATAAGGCTGAGATTTCACCACGTCACCAGCCGGGCCTGGTGGGATTGGGTGCTGCCATTGATGAGTCAAATGCCAAGTTCTGTTTGGGCAAGCCACCGCCTTCGCCGGCCGAAAAAGGTAAGCAGCAGCACACAAATCAGTTGACAACAGGCAACAACAACAATTGCAGGCTAATTTCCAACTCTTTTTTTTTCTTCTTTTGAATTTTTAATGAAGTTATTTTGCCAGTTTTTTTTCTTGTTTGCTGTCTTCTGGCCACGGCTAAGCGCACATATTTATTGCAATAGTCATCGTGCTTTAAGCACAGTGGAGCGAACAGTGCGAAATTTTTGGCCAATTAGCATTTCTGGTTATGAGAAAGCGACAAAAATGGGGATCAATAGCCTAATAACATGACACAAATGACATCAGCCACGGGTCGCTGCTTACACATTTCAATCAATTCTTTTTTGATGACCGTAAATCAAGTCTAATCCAAAATTTATAAATAATCCATCAGCTATAATATTTTTAGTGATTTTTTTAAATAATAATTTAAGGACTCTTTCCTATGAAATGTAGCAGTCCCATAGATCAGCAAGAGCTGTGATCTAAACTAGCGGTGGCCACGCTTGGACCTCAGGGGCCAAGCACATTTCGGAGTTCACAAAGACTCAAGCAGAGCGCGTGCCGAGGCTTGGTCAAAGAGAGTAAAAAGCGCACTCTTTGCATCCAGTCGCAGGCCAGCGGTCGACGAGCTGGTTTGTGTCGCTTTATTTTGGCACACCAATACACGTTCACTTTGTGGCCTCGCTCTTATTGACAAACGCTGATCTAAACAGAACCAAACCGAACCGCAAACTATACCAATGCCCTATCAAAAACTATGAACCGAATCGAAATAGATAACGGTTCGGGTTTTGTTCTCTATCTTATTGCTGCAAACCGTTACTGATCCAAACCCCGAAAAATAGGTGCGGTTACAGTACTTTTGGTTAAATGAACCGAACCTTCTATATTGATAAACTGCCGAACCTGACTCCCCTCTGCTTAGAAAATGGCACGGTTAAAAAAATCATTTTGAGACAGATTTTTCGGAACTTCTATCACCATAACAATATATTGACGGGATAAAAATAATTATATACTGTTAAATCGGAACCTCTTCATATCAAAATAATTCGAGTGGGAAATAATAAGAAGTTGTAAATTGACTAATCAAACCCGAATATTTATGTGAGGCTAGCTTTAGAACTGAACCTTAGGCTTTCCAGCGGGTTCGGACACCCGGACCGAGTCTTTTTTAGAATTTCAGAGGTTTGAAAATAAATTAGAGCAGCGGTGGGCACGAAATTTGATTTTGGAAGCAGTCCAACAACAACTGTTCGGAGCAGAACACCTGCGCATCGCCGCCAAAGGCCATCTGCCACCAAATTATGTTTGTTTGTTTTCATATTCGCTCTTGTTACTCATCGTCGCTCTCTCAAGCTCACTCTCAGCAGCGCGCAGTCGCCAGCGCCGCTTTGGCCGCATTAGAATATTTGTAAAGAGCAGGCGAGCGTCACTTTGCACTTGAGAACTCAATTAAAGAAGACTTGTAATCTTTATTTGCGCGCCGTGTTAATGTCATTTGGTTGGTTTTAACTTGGCCAATTGGGGATGCAAACCAGTATCTCCACATCAACAACAGAAAAACCCTATGACCCACAAGCCAGCCTTAGACTCCAATTATTTGTTTTTGGAGACGTCTCTGCCGCGAGCACGGCTAGCGCCGTGCGCCGTTACGCAATAAATTTGTTATTGTTTTCGCTTTAAAGGGAGGCAATTGCACTTGTCTTTCTGTCTCCGTTTGTGCGGCGGCGCTTAGAAGCGAGGCAATTTTGAATGCGTTTGAATTAGAGAAACGATCAAACAATCGTTTGCGTAAAGAAAGATATCCAGAGTCCCTTCTATACAAAAACAGGGCTGCGTCTCTCGGAAATAATTTATAACAGTTTTTAGTCATAGATATTTTTATGTTTTCTACATTGAGGTAGACTTGCCAAACCTGAAAAATTTTTGCGTTGTGTAGATGGCGTTCGGTTTTGGTTTGCGTATTGGCATTGGTTGGTATGCCAAAATCTCCTAACAAAATACGAGAGGTTTGAAACCAACCGAAAGCGATTTATGTGGCACCTAAGTATACGTTCTTTTTCATGTCAATTTTGGTATCAGCATACAAAGTAATAATCCAAAATCACAAATCAGATGGAGGCGTACTAAACTTCACCCTGTCGGTACCAAGGATCCAGCACGAAAGATGATTTTAAGACGTGCTCAACCAGACACTACTAACAAAAGAAAAAACACCACTAAAATCCATGATCTGAACCTGTTTTTAAATTTTATTTCTTTCTAGACCCGATTTGTTTATAAACAAGTGGTACCCTCCAGTGACTTCTATTGCCTGACTTGGGCTTTCAGTCTCGGTCGTCCCCTTGTTTCGGCTTTGTACAATTGTAATCTTTGTTTTACTGTAGCCTCATCATCTAGCTACCTACTATCTAGCGCATTCTCAGAATTTTTTAGTGCTGGGCTAGTATTACATTATACCTAAGACAGAATTAGATTCATGCGGAAGCCTAAGCTATTGCCCATAAATTCTGCAAAGAATTTGGCATTTGGCTTTCTCTTTACATTTAGCTAAAATATAAGGAAGAAATTTCTGATTGAACGATTCTGGGGTTTGTCACGTTTTACAATCAGAAGTCGTATAAATTTCCTTATTTTTTTTGGTTAGAAAACGTGACTGTTGTCAATCCAAAAGTTTGTGCCTTAATTTCAATATTATTTCCCATTCAGATCCCCAAAATCTACTTCAATGCCAAAAACATCCAATGCATCATATTTGATGGATGAAATGAAATTAATAATATTCAGCAGATTGCCCCAAATATCCGTTCAAAATGTTTACATTTCAATTGAAAATGCCTTGGCCTCCAATATTGTTTGAAAATATTTGTGCATTAATATTTATACTCGAAAAAGCCAACCAAAGCTACCCAAACCCCAGCCACTTATACTTTTATTTGTATCACAATAACCTGAAACGATCAACGCTTGTTGCTGCGTTGCTGAGTCACCATCATCAGGGGATCGAGGGTACAAATCATACTCGTAGTCTTTTTAGTTTTTGCGTGCGCGGCATGAGAATGTGAGATAATGACGATGTCGACGGCGACTTGTTCAATTGTGTAAGATTTGGCAAGAGTTTAAAAAAGCAACAGGCAAGCAATATATTAAAACAACAATTGGTAAATGTTATGAAATGGGGAAAATTTGAGGGGAAACAAATCGCAAAACTTCAACAAAGCCCTAAAAAGGCGAATTAAGCTAGGCAGAAAACTAGAGAAACTAATTGATTTGAGAAAAGAAAAGTCGATCAAAATTTAGGATTTTAGAAATCATATTTAATATTCCTTACTACTCTACGAACTTCTGACATCTATAATTTGAAAAACAAGTTTAGTGCGAGACTTTCATGTCGGTCAAGGACTTCTACTTAGGTTTTTCCTTCTAAAGACACTTTCTAATGACATTAACCGTATGCCTAAAGAGACACTATAGCAGAGCTTAATCTAAGGGCTTTTTTTCCCACACTCTATACTTGAACTTTTTTGTCCGGCTTCCACCATGACTTCTATAAAAGTTGCAGGAGCAAGGAAGAAGATGAAATGATATGAGTAGAAGATGAAAAGTGAATATATGTTTAGAGCCGAAATGAAGAAGTTATCATGCTCATCAGGACTACTGACGGGTGACAACTAAAAATCTGCACCAATTTTGAGAGAGCACACCCTTAGCTGAGCTTTACATAAAAGCTTTCGGGATGACATTTCTTTCTCTTTGTTCTCCTGTCAACACGTTTTCATGCCGTTCGAGCAAGAACGTCTTCATGATCGCGTTGCAAAATTCTACGAAATGCACACTGACAAAGGTAAAGTGTTTACTGTAAACCATTTTACCCAAGGGGACAAGTGCAAACGCACTATTTATAGTACTTTGCAACGAAAAATAATAAAAGGAGAAGTTGGAAGTAGTCGGAAAGCAAACATTATGACAGGCCAAGCTGTCAGAAAGCTAACCCAACTTTTAAACAACAAAGACGACATAAGTCAACGAGATGCAGCCAGAAAATTTAATTGCAGCCAACAACACATCAGTAAAGTGCTGAAAAAGAATAATATTGTTGCCAGACGTAAGCAAAGAGGACCAAATTACACACCTGACCAAAAACAAAATGTCAAATCTCAGTGTCGGTGGATGTGCAACCAATATCGTGGCAAATATCGGAAAATAGTGTTTTCAACACCTCCGATGTATCGTCAACACCTGCTGATGTGAAATATAAGTTCAAGCAAAAGTTTGAGCCCAAAGTTATGCTTTACATTGCGATCTCTGAGAGGGGCATATCGACAAGGAAGTGTACATAAACGAGTGTTTAAAGAAGGTGTTGATTTCATTTTTATGGGAAAATCTTTCCGATCATAATTAGGTTTTCTGGCCTGACAAATAATCTCATCATCTCATTACGCTAAAATGACGACGGGTTTCCTGAGCAGCAAAAACATCCTTTTGTACCAAAGGAACGAAACCCAACAAACTTGCCGCAGTGTCGTCCAATTGAAGATTTTTTTAAGTCTGATTGCTGCAGTTTACAAAAAAAACTGGAAGGCCAAAAATATCAAAGAACTGACCAACAGGATTCCAAGGTCGTACAGGCCGCCTGCGGAGACATTTTCCGGAAGCTACGTAGAGTGGCTGATAACGGTCTTTTCGACCAAATCCATTGATACAATTCTTTTGTATATGTAGTCATAAAAAAATGTAAAATTTTCATAAAGAACCGTTGAGAATTGTTGTTATAGCAGCATTTTAAAGTTTGTGCAGATTTTTAGTTGTCACCCGTTATAGCACATAGCTGTCATAGCAGCGATATGTCGAAAAACTAGTTTTAGTGAGAAAAACTTGTTTATTTTCAATGGAAACGCCTCCAAACTTCGTATTTCTTAGTTTGCTATGATTTTCCATGATTCCACTAAGTTTGGTCGAAATCGGACGTCTTTATAGTTTATAGACTTTGCTATACAAACATACAAATTTTGAATCAGTTCAAAAGTGAAGAAAAATTGGGAAACTATTGGTCCATAAAAACGGAACGTGTCATTTCTGCTAAAATAAACAACATACATATCTTAAAATCGTGTGAAATAGATCGAAATTATTTAAAAGACCCAAGCGTTGCCGGATATTTAGCTAAGTTGTTTATAAAAACTTTTAAAATTTGTCGCCGACTATACAAAAAACTAAATGAATATGAAATTTAGTTCTGGCTAATTAGTTCCATATATTTTCTAGCAAAAATGTCCATCAAATCTGCTAAAGAATTTCAAATATTTAGTTTTTGGCAAACCAAACATAAATGTATAAAAATCAAATATATTCCATAATTCATTGACAAAAATCTTGAACTACTTTCACACATATTCACACAAATTGTCTCTTTAATTTCAACAATCAGCCTCAGATTATAAATATATAATGACACTCTTTACATTTATTGTTTAAACAAATACAAGTCGATGACCTCAATCCATTGATGACAAATGATGATGCTGATGACCGAAGCTTTCTCTCTGTTTGATGTGAAAACATATTTTATTTTAATCATATCATATTTGCAAGATGGGAAACACTTACCTTAAGCATTCGCTGCAGTATTTAATTTTTAACTAAAATTTCAAGTCATTTTCATGCCATGATGACTAACTGACTGACTGATTGCATGACGTAAGCGCAGCTAATTAGAAACCAATTGAGACAACGATGAAATTGTTATCGTCGAACTTGCCTAACCAAAAATTTGTTTATACTCTCCATAGGCGGTCGATCGGTCGGTCGCCAAACAATTTCCTGTGGACGACTTTCCAAAAACTCCAAAAAAGGTCCAAATACTTTTGACCATTTATTGCGAAAAAAAGTAAAAGCGAAAACATTATTAAAAAACTATAACAAAAGACTTGAATCGCTACTCCACATACGCCGACAACAACAATTACACATTGTGCCCGCTATTTTCAATTGCCATAGACAATTGTTTGCCAAAGATTTTTTGCCATGCACAGTGGGCCCTGAAATTGCTATTATTGTTGTGTGTGGTCATATTAGAGGAAGTCGACTATGATAACGACGATTATTTCCTGCCAATTTTGTGATCTAACAAGCAGACGAGATAGTTTTATTCTACTTTTGTTTTGAAATCGAGACTAATCTAAGCAAATAGCTAAATTGGGGAAGTGGCTGTGAAAATGGCAACAATTTGGCCTAGTAAGGCATACCTGGGTTCAAATCATTTGCAGAATTTTGAAGTTATATTTTGTAACACAGTGTATTTGATGTGTAGTTCTACCATTCATAACATTGATTTCAGTTTCTGCCTAAATGTGCCTTCCTTTAATTTGGGTCGAAAATAATTGATTTCCCCCCTTTTATAAAATATCTATTAAAATTATGGACATCTTCAAAACTGTTTCACCAAAGAAACATAAAAAACGGAAGTCACCTGCTGCTTGAATGCTTCAAATGGTCAGTGGTTAGCCAGAGCGTAACGCTTATGGGTGCCCACCCCCCAAATCAACGAACTCTAACCTTCACTCGATTGTGCGGCCAGCCATAGATCACGAATGCGTGCGGCCCTCTAGATGGTAGGTTGGTCGAGGGAAGCTACCTGGTTGTTAGTTGCATCTGTGTGTGTGTGTGCCAGTTCGCGTGGCAAACTTGAAAGCAAATTGTTTGATTTTCTTTTACTTCTTGCTTTGGCCACGGAAATGTATAGATATATAAAGAGGAGATGTAGATGGTTATTTAGCGGAAACAGTGAGGGAATACCCAAGCTGCAGGTGGGCGTACACTCGGCAAAACAAATCAGCTATATTGTACTTGAATGATATAATTTATGAAGATTCTCATAGAATCGTTATCCAATGGATCCTTTGTTTCTCTGTGCGCCGCTGGGTTACAAAATGATCTCTAGAGATTTCTGGTTCTGAGCTTCTCAATAAGTACATTTCCTATTTATTTTTCCATCGTTTAGACCTTTCTTTTAGTTCGCTATGGTCTTGCATCAAGCTCGTTTTACTCTTGAAACCAGAATATGCAACATTTAAATAATTGCAAAATATTCTTTCTTTCAATCCGAAAAGTTCTTGAAAAATGTTTAAAATTCAAGCTCTTTCTGATTCGTTCTTGAAACAATGACGTTGAATAGATTAAGAGGCCATAACTTAACCAAAGTGCAATAAGGTTGGACTATAGATTAATAGGTTTCCAATATATTTTTAAATGTAGATTTTATACTTGGATAGAAATATACAAAATGTGGAGAATCTTGAGCAAATAATTTAAAAACAAGTAAGAAAGTCGGTCAAGCCCGCTATAATATACTCTCTACCTGTGAAGTGCTGCCCATCACCCTTGTGACCGGTGCTACCGGTAATTATTTGTTTTCCTTATAACTCGACTAACGTTTATCCGATATTTACCATTCTTTTGGCGGAACAATAAATAATACTGATTACTAAATATTTCCAGAAGGTTCCAACCTTCTACCTATAACACTGTAGGAGATATGGCGTTTTTCCAAATTTCATACTTTTGCACAAACTTAATATACTCTGTGTACCTCTGGTAAAGAGTATAAAAAGTAGTATATTCATACTTCTGACAAATTCAGCCAAAAGGGCTTCAAAACCCCAATATCAGGGATTGGAGTGTTCCCAAACCTTTTAGCCTGGAACATTCTTAGAAATTTGTTCACTATTCCACTTCCGAAAAATTTTTATGATACAGAGATCAAATCTAGTCCAAAAAACGGGCTATAAATAACCAATTTTTTGTGGAAGTTGAATTGAGAACAAGGCTTAATAAGTATGGTTTTTGCATTTATAATAATTTGACTTCAAAACGATGCCAGCAAAAACCTCGCCATAACCTCTCTTGGCCCAGTCAGCTTGGTGTTCTTTGGTCTAGATGAGCGGTAAGCAAGCCCCTTGCTCTCGAGATGAGACGCATTAAAAGTTTGTTTGCATTTTGTGAAAATGCCTCGCTTCGAAGCGAAAACAACAACAAATCTATTGCATGGCGCCATTCCTGTGCGACGTCTGCAAAAACAAATATATGCAGGGCACACTGTTTTTTTTCTTTTTTTTTAACATAAACCCAAATTTTTTTTTTGGATTTTAAATATTAACTGGTTTTTTAACATTTACATGGTCATATAAAATTACAAATAAAACTTACTCAAATTTAGTGGCAACACTGTTTTGGTAAAGGGCTTTTGGGTTGACCTTTACAAATGCAGCTGTGTTTCGTGGAATATTAGTTGTGCATGGCACAGTGTTGCAAAAAGTTATAAACCATTTTGCGACAACATTTTCCTTTTCGAATAATTTGGGCTTATTGTAGCTCAGTTTGTGTTTGGCCATGCAACTTAATTTTACGTTTGGAGAGGGATCAATGGCTCTGAAGAACCAATTATGCAGCACATATTGAATGAAATCAGAAACAATAACTTAGCCATAGATTACCCAAAAAAAGATTACAAGAACGCTAGTTCTTGGTTTAAGGGAAAAACTGCAGCACAGCTTTTAAAAGAAAATAATAACTCAACGCCTTTACTTTTCATGCTGCAATAGGAGTTCTTAAAATCACTTCCCAACGTGATGCATTGCATGTTTTTTCATAGGATAATTTGATTTATAGGATTCCCTCTTTGTAAATTCAGTTGTACCATTATAAATCATATTACAGATCGACTTATGGCTTGGAACACAAAAAAAAGTTTTGCAAGTCGTATTAGAAGCCTAACATACGAGAACAACCCGAATTTCAGTTCAATAGCGTTTGAAACCAAGAAGTTATTGCAAATCGTTCAAATCAGTTATATGGCAGCTATATAATTTAGTGACATATTACGAGCTTAAAACACAAGTACAAACCTAATTTCAGTTCAATAGCGTTAGAAACCAAGAAGTTATTGCATATCGGCCCGATTGGATATATGACAGATTTTTTAAGTCTTACTAGGTGTTCCAAGTACGAGTACACAACGAATTCAGTTCAATAGCGTAAAAAACATCAAAGTTGGAGCAAATCGGTCAGATCGGTTATATGGCATATATATGGAGAATTTGTCTAAGTGAAGTATTTCTTTCGAAGGCGTCCTTAGGGTCCAAAATATGCTTATAAACCAAATTTGTAGTTTGTGTCTCGCATGTGGACCTGAGCATCGGTAATAGGGGTTGTTGGACTGCTTCCAAAATTAAATTTCACGCCCACCGCTGGTCTAGATTTTCCAGAAGCGGTATGTAATTTTGATAGTTAACGAATCCAAATAGCATCAAAATTATCGAAACGTCAAAAAAATTCCACAGCGACAAATTCTAGCAATCAGCTGATATATATCCATATTAACAAAATCTTAACTCGGGATCAGTGTTGCCAATCATTGAAGCCCAAGAGTAGCTCCACCGACGGTTTTTTTTAAATAGCTTAAAATATAGAATATATATTCTTACAAAAGTGATTTATTTACAATTCTAGCTGAAGCCTCTTTTTAAAAGTCTCTGTTGCCACTGAACTGAAAGGTATTGTCCTCTTTTGTAGGCGAGATCCAATATTTGCTTTGCCTAGAACTCGATACAAAAATAGTTTCGTCACAGAACTTCATATAAATAGAATCACTTTGACTTTTCTTTGAGGCTCATGAGTGGTTTGAACTTAATTCAAAAAAGCTAAAACTGAATAATTTCTGTCTTTTGACCTAACAACATAGGTAGATCTTGTGGAAAAATCGCGGTGTGAGAGCTGTGTTGGTGATCAGTTAGCTTGATGCAGTTTGTAGTGGTAGGAGATAGAGGTGAACGGGTGCTCATACATATTTTCGCGATTCTCTGGACTTCGTGTAGATGGTTTAGGATTTACTGTGCTCCATAGAGTAGTGTGGACTTATGCGTTTTAAGGTTGTCGTTCCAGAGTAGCTTACTATTCATATTGACACCCTAGGCTTAGTCCGTTGACGTTTAAAGAAAAAGAATCAGGAACGTCGTGCTTTTCGGGGAATATGGCTAATTCCGTCTAAGCTGCGCTCGCGTCCAATCCTTACAAAAAAAGCCAAATGTTGGCTAATAACTCATAACGCAGTCCTATACAACGTACATAAATTCCATCCCATTCCTACAACAAATCTCGGAAGTTATTTTTCCAAGTGTAGTCGCTGCAGCAAAGGTTTTGTTGTTGAATGAATCAAGGTACTAATGTGCAAGTTGAAGTTCATCAAGAGGGGCACTCCTGCTTTGTATGAGCAAAGTGAAATGCCTATGAATGGAGGGAGTGGCTCACTCAACCCCTTGGCAATGCTGAACCGCTCTCGTTTCGCTTACGCTTTGGCCATTTCACTCGAGTTTCAGTTTAATTTACTTTGCAGTTTAGTTTCGTTTTCAACCTGAATAACTGTAAACATAAATGCTAATTAAATTTGTGTGTCTATTCCATTACAGCGGCGGCAGCTCTGAGCAGAGCGAATCATCAATCTCACTGCAGCAGCAGCCAGAGCAACAACAATAATAAAGAGGAGGAGGAAGAAGATAACTCGACTGAATCCAACACAACAACGACAGCCACCAAAGCATCTTTAGCCTTCACCATAGATCACTTTGAGGCCTCAGAGAACGATGCCGCAGCTCAGGCGGCACGCTATAAAAATATGATGGAACGTTTTCAAACTCGCCATAAGCGTGGCGCCTCCCTATCCAAACTGGAGAGTGAGGCCACTACTCCAAGTGGTCGCTCACATTCACAGCGCAGCAGTCTGGATGCCAGCAGTAGTCTGGCCGAAGATGTTCTGCCAGCAGAAACGCCTTCACCTCAGGTCAAAATGCGTGTACGTGAACGCAGTGCCTCGCGTGTTAAAGATGCTTCCAAACGACACAGTTGGTCACCACGCAGCTCAGGCAACACCACTGAGCCCAATCCCCGTCCAGTCAATAAAACCACTAAAATGGCGCCACCTGCCGCAGCCAAGGGTACTGCCAATCTGTTGGCCAATCGCACTGCACAATTCACTCCGCGTTCCACAGCCATGCAGCTGGCCCTTAGACAAGTGGAGATGATGTGTCCCCAACCACCTCTAGCCGATGGCAAACCTCTGTCTGAAGATGCGGTCAGTGAAGCGGGTACCTATACGCTAGATGGCGATAACTATACGGAAGAGCAAAAGGATCTCATGAATATTGATCGCAATGCGGCGGCAGCTGCTGCTGCCAAGATGCGACCCAAACAGCTGCCTGTCAAATCAAATCGAGGCAGTAATGTGCTCGAGGTAAACTACTATCATGAGACTCCATTGCAGGAGCCGCCCAAAAGTAGCACAAATGTCTTTCTGGAACAGTTAAAGTCTAGGGCGCGACGTCCACAGGCTCCTCTGTCACCGCCCACGCCTCCCTCGCCTGCTGCTGATGTGGGCTGCTTTACCAGTGTCACCACCAGCGGTGTTTTGGCCAAACAACGGGCTCTCGATACCCATCCCAAGATGACGCGACACTCACACAGCTTGTCCACATCGCAAATAGACAGTTCTGAATATGTCAGCAATGAGGCCAAGCTGCGTAATGCTCAAACGGCCATGGCCGGTTCGGCCACTGATCGCCAGAAAGCTGAATATCGTCTAAATGTGTTCACCACCAGCACCAATCAGCATCCATTGCCAGAGACGCCCACCACACCCACACATCCGGCGGAGGCAACAATGCTACAGACAGCCCAGACTAAACAGGATTGGATACAGGAATGGGCGAGGAATGCAAGGGCACGCAGCTTGGCACAGGATGTCAGTGGAAGCACAGCCAGTCGACGAAAGCAACAGGCTCAGGCACAGGTGAGTTTTGTTAAATTAAAGTATTATTAAGCGCAAAAAAAGTATCATTATATTAAACGTATTCCTAATTAAACATAAAACGATTTCCAAGAGTAAAATTGGTTTTTAAACGACTGGTTTGAGCCCGGATATTCGACATATTATTCACTGCGAATTGAACCATAAACCAAACCAAGTGCGATTAAATAATTTGTTATTGTTCATTGTTTGGTTCGGTTCAGCAAAACTTATACCTTAAAGCGCTGTTTCCAGTTGTGAAGTTGTGGACAAGTAAAGTAAAATTTTCATTCAAAAATGTTGGACGGAAAGCAGACGAAATTTTTACTTCAACATTTTTGAATGAAAATTTTACTTTACTTCTCGTTATTTCACAACTCGATACTTACCTTAAAACTCTAAGCCACTGCCAAGCTATTTTTTTCTTATCTGGTCGAAATCACAGATGTTTAATACGTCAGGAACAGTACAGTGCCGCTGATTTAAAGTTCTATTTATAATGTTCTATGGTATTTATGTGACAAAATGGTACGGGCACACTCAAATGAAAACAACTTTTTCAAGAATGCCAAGAACCTTGACAATATCTTGTTTGCCAATTGCAGCAAATCTGTTTTAAATTTTTATAATGTGTGATAGAAAAAAAAACGAAATAAAAAGAATCATTTTGAAAGGAAATACAAATTATTAATTGGTGAAACCACAAAACAAAAGGTGTGATGTGTGGAAAATGTTCTCAGTTCTGGAAATTGAAGACTAGGCCCAAAATTTGGCGAGTTGCAATTCATGCATGTAAGTGTTGTCATATACCACAGGTGGGTTGTTGAGACACCGATTCATCCAACAAGGACCAAGGCAAATCTGACTTACATAAACAAATTTAATAATGTTCACTACAAATATTCCACCTAGTTTAGCAATAAGTGAGAGGCGATTTTCTGCTGCTAGCAAATTGTTAAGTAGAACTGTTAAATCAATTTTTGTAAACATGCATTTTAATCGTGCGTAAGCATTTGTGATGGATATTAGAATCGTGCATGAATCGTGAGTGACGCAAAACGGTCCGAAATCAATGTGCGTGATTCGTGCGTAAAAGAAAATTCGCTCACGCCTTTGGTTTTTTAGGTCCCTCGAACCGGACCGTAAACCAAACCTTCATATATTTATTCAGGCCTGTTCCCGTTTCCGAGTGGAATGAAAAAGTAAAACGATCGCAGTTCCGAATCGTTTTCATTTTGGTGTTCCCGTTTCCGAGTGAAATAGAAATCGATTGTCTTTTCGAATGAAAGTTCGAATCGTTATCGAATTTTAATTCAGCTATAAGGCAGCCTTGACAATTTCGATCAGCACTGCGCATGCGCTGATTCGGAATTGCGAACAGCTCGGTTTCATTTCGATCGTTTTCTTTTCGTCTACATGCAATTTCTGAGGTACAAATTAAATAAAAATGATTTTAAATCAAATTGAAGGCTCGATATATCATTTACTTTTCATTCCACTGACTCTCAGGCAAAACTTTTGAAACCGAATAACTTGATCGTTTTTCGGAAACGGGAACAGCTACCAATTCCGATTCCGCATGATCTGATCGAAATCGAAAACGGGAACAGGCCTGATTATCTCTCTGTCAAGCACATCTGTTATATCCATGAGGCTTGGACTCTTTTTCTTTGTCATTGAGCTCGACTCTTAGAAGTTGTGTTGGTTTACACGAAGTTTCTTCTCTCGCATTTCAAAGATAATTTAATTCAAATGTTGACCTTGGCCCATTAAATCTGCTTTTTCAAATTGACCGATAATATAGTTAAAATTATTCTACGATTTAAGGCGATGGTAACAAGGTTCAATCCAAAATCGTTAGTTAATAAATTTAGCTTTACTCAGCCCAAAAGGACCAGGCCAAGCTTCTGTCAATCTCTTGGCTAGGGTGCTTCAAATTCTTGGTCAAGAGAAGGGGAGCTACAGTTTAACGCCGAATCCATACGGAAAAGTTTGAGAAGCTTTATCATGCCTAGTTATTTTACAGCTGGCGCCAAAATCTGGTAAAGATGGCCGTTTTTTAGATGTAAATCTTAGATTAAGATAGGGTTTGCAGTCGTGCTTTAATAAAAATAAGTGCCAGACATCCTAATCATACCTTAAAGTGGCATATTTTTGTCCTTATTCAAATATAGACTGAAAAAGAATTCATAGAGAGCAGGGAGAGAAAATTAGAGTAATGGCACAGTTCCACTGGCACAATCTCCAAAACATCACTAAATGTATACATTCATTTTGATTTTATTTTTCATAGAATATAAATGTCCTTTCTGTTAAGCATCAGTGTCGAATGTTAGAGCGTACGCCATTCGGGCTCGTTTTTCTTTCTACCGCTAAAAGGCTAAATTTACTGCCGATATGTTTTCGAATTGCGAATTTTATTAGCTTTTTAGGAAACCGACAAGCAACCTATTATTGGTCCGATAGTGTAATGAATAAAATAATGATTTCCAGTATCGAATTTTCTTTGATCTTGCAAAGTTTTAATGTGATTAATCGTTTAAATATTATACAAAACATATTTACATTAGCATATTGAAACTTTAAACATTCTGAAATTTAATTACGAAGGCACCATTCTCTTATTTGCATGTTGAGTCTAGAACCAATTTGCAATAGCCTTGGCCGCACTTTCTGCATTATGGGCAACATTGTTGGCAACATTTGTGGCACCAGTGGCAATATTGTTGGCAAGATTGGAGGCAGCAGAGCCAACTGTATTTCCAATATTCGCGGCAGTTTTTGCTACATTGCCAGCATCTTGAGCTGCAGTATGGGCAATACTTGAGGCATCAGAGGCAATTACTTGGCCATCCTTACTGGCGGTGCCAGCAACATTGCTAGCCACACTAGAGGCACCAGAGGCCACCTTGTTTGCAACACTGGAAGTTTTTCCAGCTGCAGTGTGGGCATCACTTGAGGCATCGGAAGCAACATTACAGCCGGTACCAGCAACTTTGCTAGTCACACTGGAGGCATCAGAGGCTACCTTGCTGGCGTCACTAGAAGTTTTAGAGGCAACTTTGTTACCAGCCTTACTGGCGGTGTCAGCAACACTGCTGGCACTACTAGAACTATCAGAGGTCACCTTGTTTGCAGCACTCGAAGCTTTTCCAGTTGAGGTGTGGGCAGCACTTGAGGCATCGGAAGCAACATTACAGCCGGTGCCAGCCACTTTGCTAGACCCACTGGAGGCATCAGAGGCTACCTTGCTGGTGCCACTCGAAGTTTTAGAGGCGACCTTGTCCCCAACACTTGAGGCACCTGCGGCCGCCTTATTTTCGACACTGGAAGATTTACCAGTTACTGTAGTAGCCGCACCTGAAGTATCAGTGGCGATTTTATTGGCCGTATTTGAGGCAGCTGAGGCAACCTGTTTGCCAATATTACTTTCCGCACTCGCAGCTTCAGCGGAAATCTGGCTTTCAATGGATTTCTAGAAAATTGGAAAAACATTTGTTTTATTTTAAACTCTATGAAACTAAAGATTTAAAACTCACCAGTGCACCAGATGTGGCGCTGTTCGCGGTAGACTGTTTAGTTTAAGTTTAAGTTATTAATACAGAATTAAAAATGTACAAAAAAAACTTACGCTTGAGCTGATATTCTTTTCTGCGGATATAATTTCTTCACTAGCCAAATGTTCCTAAGACCACAAAACAGCTATAAGTAAAGTCACAATATTCTTTCTTTACCTACCGCTTCTTGAGAAACTTCATGTCCAAGTTTGATGCCATCTTTGGAAGCTTCTTGTCCGAAAGTTGTACCCTCATCACCCAATTCATGACCCAAAATTGAGGCATCTTTACCAATTTCGCTACTAGCCTAAGACAAAAAAAAAGCTTTAGGTAAAGTTACCACATCCTTTCTTTACCTACCGCTTCTTGAGAAACTTCATGTCCAAATTGGATGGCATTTTTGGAAGCCTCTTGTCCGTACTGTGTACCCGCATCACCCAATTCATGTCCAAAAATTGAGGCATCTTGCCCAATCTCATTGCCGAGATTGCTCTAAAAATCCACAGATGAAACTTTGGAATTCACTTTTCATAAATCAAACCTACCAATGCATTTGACACACTCTTGGCGTTAACTTCCAGTAGTAGTCCCACTACCAACAAAACGGCGACTGTATACTTCATGTTTCGTTTTCTCTTTTTCAACTGATTGTCTTTCGCAAATTTCACACTGTTTTTATAGCCAAAAAAATATTATAGATAAATTCGATAAAGTGAGTAATGTATAAAAATTGTTTTTATATCTATAAATTTTGTTTTGGTTTTTATCTAGTATACGTACTCTGTCTAGTAAAGCTAAGCTTTTTATCTAAAGCATGTAGAGTGATCGATCCAATTTTAAATATTAAATGTTTTGTAGATAAACACCAAAAACCAGACTATGAAGAATTCTGTTTAGATAGTTTTGTTTTTACTTTGCTTATCGTCAGATTAGTTATCTAAAAAGTGTCTGAGAATTGAACTATTAACACTGAAAGTTGAACTTTTTTAATATATCTGTGGCGACTCTGGCCACACTTATCACGATGATCACGAACAATAGTCATCGGACTATCGCTCATCATCTCTCATCTCAAACAGTTTCAGTAGTGTGCAGAGCTCGTAAATAGCATTTTTGCCTTTGCGGTCTGCTCAATAACAAAACCGAAAAAATCCATGCACGCTTGCTCTCGCTCTGAGCAGAACATTTCGTTTCTCCTTATTTTTGTTTTCAGTTGACTGTTCTCAGTTGAGCTTTTCTTGTTTTACTCATTCTGAGTGCTCGCACATTTAGAGTCAGTAGATGAGCAAAAAGCAGAACGACTCACCTCAAAGGTTCTTTTTTTTCCTTTTATTTGATTTGTGTGTGTGTGTGTGTGTGGCTTGTGTGAGTCGCAAGCCCAAAAAGACACCTCACTCACACATACACGTGTGTACAAACGCAAATGACTTTTATCTTCTTCACTCGCAACGATTTGCTCAGTGAATGAGCAGAGCAAAATGTAAACAAATCTGTTGGTTATTCGTTGAGCACTGAGCGATTTGTTCATGAGCCGATGTGAACGGTTCATCTCTGACTTTTTGCTCAAAGGGTCCGTAAATAACTGTTATTTTTGGACCGCGCGCTTCGGACTGGCCCAAACACCAATTTATGTCAAAATATTTAACTTAATAAACAATAAATACTAATAGTGAATGGAGTACGACCTCATAATCTCCACATATCCCAATAACGCCATCTATTGATAAGCGTTAGCAGTCGATGGGATCTTAAAGATGCTGCGGATCGAATTTTGAAATGTAGCTCGAAAATTTCCATTCGCACAAAGATAAATATCTGTTGAAGTTGTTCTACACTTTTTATTACATTTTTCGTTGGTGGTGTCGATCTCAGGTGCAGGCAAAGGTCTAACACAGAAATTAACTTTTATTTAATTTCCTATCCCAAATCCAGAGACCAATGACAGCTGCAAAGATTACAACATTTCTCAGTCCAGATGACTGGAACCAGGCCGCGTGGCCGGGCAATAGGCATTATCAACGAACACAAATGCAAAAAATGCGAGGAACCAGGAGTGGTCCAAACCCTGGAACACCTCATCATATGCAACTATCTCGGGGCGCCTATGCTGTGCCATTAAAGGTTACTGTAAGTTACTGGCCCTCGCTATGAACCAGAGCTCGTAAATTTTCATCAACACATATTTTTTAAATTAGTTCTGCACGCATCAAAGACCGAACAAATTGAAGCAATTCTTGTCTGTTTAATCACTATGGTTAAGCAAAGTACCCCCAATAAAATGAGTGTTTTCTTTAAATTTAGAGTGGACTCTAGCTATGAGAGATTAGTGGAGAATAAAGGCGTTAACCTGCATGACCCCAGAGGCCGGCACGCGGCAGCTAAGCAGCGCACGGCACGGACGAAAGAAGCGGAGCGCGGCGGTTCGCATGGCGCGACGCAGGCGCGCCCAAGAAAAATGTGATTGTATTTTTTTCCGGCCCGTGGTATACATGCATGCGATGCTATCTGTAGAATGAGACGCGCATTCTTTTTGCACTCATTTCGAATTGGTCGTCGCAGAAAAGTGGAATTTTAGACATCGCGAAACGGAAGAGCGAATTTTGAAGACTTCTAATTGAAAACTTTCGACCTAAAACCTTGGGCTTATTTCCTGCGACGACGGGTGAGGCCTCATATTCATAGGCAGTGTGCGTTGTTGTAGATTTCTCATAATCTAAGTTTCTCCTAGTCTGAGTTTACAACAGCGATGGTCAAGCCTGGCCAGCAGGGGCCGAACAAATTCTGCTATTTACACCGACACGAGCCTGCGGCAGGTCAGTGCTAGTTTGCGTCGCTTCACCAAAGCACTCAATCGTGTGTGTTCCAGAAATCTCTAGAGATTTTCGTATAAACGATTGGATTTTGAACTAAACTATCAGGACTTTATATGTAGGTTAGATAATGGCCTACTGATTATGAAAACTGTGGCTTGAATTACTTGGGCGAGCGTCAAAAAGGCAAGCAGTTGCAGTTCGAAATAAAACCGTTTATACGAAAATCTCTAGAGGTTTCTGGAACACCGCCGATCTGGCCACGTCAAGAAGTAACAATTAAACTATTAAGCAAACTTCATGAAGTTTTCTCAGTAGGCGAGAGAATCGGGTGAGATTCTAAACCTTTCTTTTATAAGTTCTTAAAATTTTTCCTTGACTTTCTTGTCTACTAAGAAATCTTCATGAAGTTATCTTCATCGTATAAGTCCCGACTTATTCTCGCACATGCGATTTTAGTAAACGATGTTTGGTTTGACAACGAATGGGCATTCCCATTTGTAGCTTTACGCACCTTATTAAAAGCGTACCAAATACTAGTCTGATTTGATAACTGAATTTTCCAAGTTTAGACTAACAAAAGTGGGAAGTCCCAAGATTTAAAGCTGGCCTACTTACTTGTTGAATGTGTTCAACTCGCTTCCTTAGTGTAAAAGCTTAATAATGTTAAGCAAAAAATTCGTTTATAAATATGACCTACTACAAATATAAGAGTTTAAGCCAATTTAGGCCATCATTCGACGATGATTGAATGAAGGCTTAAATTTCACCAATATAAATTGAGGGATATTCCCAGTTAAATGAGTAATTTCCAAAATTGGTATGCTTGTGTGACTTTATTTAAAGTTTTTTTTGGGAATAAACAATTCAAAATTTCAAATAATTAAGTGATTTTAAACAAATTTAAAAGCTTTTCAATTGATAAAATTAGATTTTGTTTACAATATGGTTCACTTTGTGATCAACTTTTTTGGTCACTTTATCAGTTTTCTTGTCAACATTATTGGCAATGTGGTCAGTTTTCTTGTCGACTTTGTTGCCAATTTTATGGGTCTTGTGATCGACTTTGTTAGAAATATGATCCGCTTTCTTGTCCACCTTATTTGTAACCTTCGAGGTCTTGTTATCGACTTTATTGTTGACTTGGGAAGTCTTGTCATCGACTTTATTTGTAATCTGGTTGGTCTTATCGTCAACTTTATCCGTGATCTGGTTAGTCTTGTCGTCCACCTTGTTTGTGATTTCATTAGTCTTATCATTCACCTTGTTTGTGATGGATTTCTGAAAAATCAAACTAAAGTTTTTGAATCTAAAATGAGACTTCGTACTTACAGATGGTACGGCTACTGCCACTGGAACCGAGGGATCCTGAAACGTTAAGAAATTACAATTTGTTTAATATTACAAAAAAAAATCTTACCACTGCTGGTGCAACTTCATTGCCCCACAGGCTCTTGGCCTCGACCACTGCCAACACCAACGCTAAAGCAACTAGAAATTTCATGTTTTACTTCGTTAAGTTTGTATTTGCTACTAATGATATTCTGTTCGAACTTCTTGGTATTTATAGAGAACGGTACTACTCTTACAATCAACTTACTTTGATAATATTTTGGGGAAAACTTTCCACTTCCTATAAACTTTCTATCTGGTAATCGATCTTATAAAAACTGACATAAATTGTTGAACAAATCAAAACGCTGGTTTAGAAAACCCCTGATATTGTCTGTGTTATCTAAAAAGTGACCGACACTTCAATGGGTCTAGCGTGCATCCGGTTAAATTTGACTAATGAGTTATAAGTGAGTTAAAAAATGTATGACTGTATATCAGAGTATAATTATACCTGAAAATTAACTTGGGGGAAAAAAGAACAAATTGAATAAATAAAAATGATAAAAGACACCGGAAAAGATATCGAAATAGAAGATGTCGATTAAAAAGATTTTGAAAAAGAATAAATCGGAAAAGTTGGAGGAGAATAAGAAGGGCAAATTTATCAAAGAAGAGTTCAAAGAAAGGAATTCGGAGTCTAATTCGAAGAAGGGGAATAAGTTAAATGATAATTTAAATGTGTATTAAGAGTATAAGGGGAAGAATTGTAGAAGAAGTAAAATTCGAAGAAGCAGACTTGTTGTAAAAGAAGAATAAATTTAAGCATGAATAACTTAATGAAATATGAGTATAAGAACACGAAAAATACAAATTCGAAAAAGGAGAATTATAAGTAAATTAATTTATGGTAGACTAGAAGAAGAACCAATTAGAGGAGGAGTAGATGAAGGAGAAGAATTTAGATAAAGAAATTATGAAGACAAAGAGTTTGAATAATAAGAAAACTTATACTAAAACCTCTTAAAATATAATTATAAGTAGGACAATTGGAGTTTTTAATGGAAATTCAAAGCGGCAGTATGCGAAGAAGAAGGAGAACTTAAAGAAACAGAATTCATTTAGTTTGTCAAGAAAGTGGTTTTACACTGTAAAAGAGAAAAGAAGGAGGAGAATTTCAAGCAGCGGAATACATATAGTATGCCAAGAAAGTGATTTTTCACTTGTTTGCAAAAAAAAACTTGCTTCCTCCAAATGGTAAAATCTTGTTTTATTTTATTTTGATTCTTCAAGGTTCTTAGAGCTAGAAAGCAAAAAAAAGTAACCAAACTCATCTAGTTTTAACATTTAAAAAAAATAAAAAAAAAACAAATAAAATCCCTATTTAAAAGTGTAAAGAAAGAGTCTTTACAATCCATTACATCCATGTATTCTCAGCACAGGAGCTCAAATGGTAAATAAAATATTGATTCTAGACAAGTTTTCAGCGCAGAATTCGAATCAGACGCCATTTCCATTATATTCCATTATATTTGTGACTGATTATACAAATTTCGATGATTCGTAAGGTTAGGTGAGATACACAGAGTATATTAAGTTTGTGCAAAAGTGTCCGTCTGTCCGTATGAACAAGCAGATCTCAGAGATGGTAAGAGATAGAGGTTTGACATGTATGGAACATATGTTTCTTATGCTTGCAGGCAGATCAACTTTATTTTCAATTATAGCCACGCCCCCCTGCTGGGACGTAAACGATTTTAAAGAAGAATTCAATAATAAGAACTTGAAGAGGAAGAATACAAATTTGAAGAACACACATTCAACAAAGTGTTTGTAATTTATAAAGCGACCTTTCTAATATTTAATTAGTTAGCGAGTCTCATCAGAGACTCCGATGTATCGAATATAGAGATTGCACAGAAAAATGAGTAGATTTTGAAGAAGAATTTAAAGAATAAGAACTCAAAGAATAAGAATTCAAAGAATAAGAATTCAAAGAGTAAGAAATCAAAGTATAAGAATTCAAAGAATATGAACTTGAACTAGAAGGAGACTTCGAAGAAAGGGAATTTGGAAAAATATCATAGCAAAGAAAACGCAGCTTTATGAAAGGTAGTAAAAGCGAAAGGAGAGAACAATGTGAGAAAAAAAAGAAATTCAAACTATGAAGTAGAAGTTGAGAAAAGAAAGCAAAAAAAAAAAAAATAGAAAAAAATGCAAAAGCTTGCATTTTCACCTTGATACAAATATAGCAGCTTGAATATATGTGGCAGTATCATCAACTTTGATCTTCGTCTGTTTTAAAACTTATCAATAGTTTTACCCCAAGTTAATCGAAATTCTCTGGAACTGCAACTATCCGTTTATACATTTTTAATCCCTTTTCCCCCTCTTTCTCTTCCAATTTCTGTAGCAACTGATGACACGCAGCTACAATTGCTCGGACACGGGTGGCGATTCCCTTACCGATGACAGCCTCAGCCTGTACCAGCACCAACAGCGTCAGTATGCGGCCAATGCCGCCAAATTAAATCGTAGCCTGGCCGAACGCTATCGACTGCTGGGCGACTGTGATTACGCCAGCGATCCGGCGTTGTGCAGCCACGGGGGAGTGGCTGGTGAGCCGCCATATAAGCCACCCAAGAGCCCCAGTAAGATACCCTCGCCGCTGCACACACTGGGACGTGCGCGCAGTGCCAGTCGCTCGCGTCCACAGCAAACGACAGATTCCTACTTGGAGCAAACGGCGGCAGCCATAAGCAATCTTCAGCAGTCGCTTTCACGTCGAAGTTCGGTCAAATCGCCAGCTCAGAGCAGTCCGCAGCATAGCCTGGAGTCGTCGGGAGGGGCAGGAGCGGGGGGCGGTTATCGCAGATCGCCGCTGCATCGGGCTCTCATGACCAGCAGCATCAACGAAGCGCAATTGCAGCTTCTTACCAGCGGAGAGTATCTGCTGAAGAAGCTTAACCACCGCAAGAACTCACTAGATGATGATATCGAGCATGAGCTGGTGGAGACGTCCGCTCCGTTGTCGCCGCTGCGTCGTTCGAGCTCCTTCCAGCAGCAGCAGCTGCAGCAGCAGCAGCCTCATCCGGTAAGGCAGGCTCGTCCCAATTTCCAGAATCTTTATACGCCGCCCGCGGCCCGTCATGCCCATGCCTTGAGCATGGCTCAGCAGCAGCAGCAGTTAAAGAAGTCGGTTAGTAGTAACAACTTTGAGCAGGCCTACAGCGACTACGATAATGAGTTGCAATACTACATCAATGATGAGGATGAATTGGGCACAGGTGGGCCCTACTACTCCAGCAATGAAGAGGAGGAGGAGGAGGAGCGCGGGCCACAGGAGGCCGTTCCTTTGACAAACACCCGCCTGAATAAGGCCCTGCTGATGCGCATCGAGAGAAGCAAGCAGCGTGTGGCTGGTGGTACACCAGCCAAGCCCAGCTCCGCTCCTGCGGGCAAACTTAGCGCCGCCTGTCCCCAGGCCTGTCCCAATACTCCCGAGCTGCCACGTCGTGGTCTCAAGAGTGCACCACGAGCTGCTCCCGGCTCTGGTGGTCCACCCAAGACCCGCCAGTCCATGCCACGTGAGACTAGTCTGAGTCGTTTGGCCCAACAGGTGCCCAGTTCGCTGGCCAATGCCAAGAAGCAGCTGTTGCAGACCGCGCAACAGCAGCGAGTGCAGCCCAAATATTTGGACATATCCAAGTACAAGCCGGCTCAGTCGAACAGTTTTCTGCGTAAGAATGATGCTAAGAGCACACTTAAACCGGGTGAGCATATGAAACGTAGTCCCAGTGCCTCGTCCATGGGTCTGAGTCGTGGAGAGGGAACACGAGCCAGCAATCGTAGTGTACGCAGTTCCACCTCTGTGATGAACAGCAGCACCATTTCACTGGGAGGTGGTGGCCCCGGCGCACGCACCTCGTCGGCGGTTAGACGCGATGCTTCAGGTGAGTAAGTGGAATTGCCGGACAGGAACATATTTTCAAAACAAAGTTTTTTTTTTAGTGAACAAGCAAAAAGAAGCTGAAATGGCCATGTGGAAACGACGCTCTACCTATGATCCCATGAAGGCGGCTGCCGAGGATCGCCGCAAGAAAGAAGAAGCACGACGAGCCCAACAGCAACAGCTCAACGATGCGGCCGAGGAAATGCCTTTCGAGAGGTAAAGTTTGTGAAGTGATATTGTATTCAAAAACTAGATTCTCCAATAGCTGGAAGAGATAGGGGGAAGTAGAAGATAGAAATTGGGTAGAAAAGTGCAAGAAAATTATAGTCTACTTGTAGGAGATAATAGAAATTCTTTACACATTTATGATCGGCCCCCGATAAGTAGGCAAGACATATTTAAAATATAATTGAGTGGTAATATGCGCGCAGTTGTTATATTCCAAAAGAGTTAAGCATTTGAGCCTTGTACCAGATCTATTTAACTGAACTACGCATATTTGTTCAATCATTCTTAAAACAATTGTTTTGGAAAAAAAAAAGTGTTCATTATCATTTATAGTCCTTTCTAAAAAAAATATCTTATTTTTCGGCATGTTATTTACTCTATTTTCTCCCCCATTTTTTTTAAAAAAATTTTTTTTTTTTTTTAACTCAAAAACGAAAACGTTTTTAGTTTTCCAAAGTTATGCTTGTGGTGGGTGAAATGAAAAGTAATTGGCAAGTTAAGCATTTTAAACTTAAGTTAAGTTCTGTGATCAATTTAGAATTTGTTTTTTTTGAAGGTGAATACTGAGAGCGCTCGAATTTTTCTTTAGCTGTCGAATTCCATAAAAAAAAATATATCAAAGAAATTTTTCCTTGCCTAATTTTGTTGTTTGATACTCAAAAACAAAGCAATACACAAAAGTACTTTGAAAATTGTCCCCAGAGCTGGCTCGGCTGTTGGGGGTGGTGTGCATTCTGCGGTGGAAACGTATTCTTTTGCGCCTCCTTCACGCGAAAAAGGAGTATCTAGTAAATTTTTTTGAAGGAAAATTCGATCGTTCTCAGTACGCACCTTGAGTCTTTAACTGAATTAAGAATAGTATTTTTTGGTAAATGTCTTGAGAATTTGGCAGTGCCTGCAAAAACGAAAAGTAAAACGTAAAAGTCATCTCTTCTCAATTCCGAATGTTCCATTGTCGATCGTTTCGCTTGGTGCTCTAGTACCGATTTCGCTAGGACATGGTTTGCAAAAAAGTAAAACGTAAGCAATTTCATTCGAATTTAGAACAGCAAACGAAACGGAATTGCGTTCGGTTTTCTTTTTCAAAAAGTAGTGCAATTGAGAACATGGTTGTATATCTAAGCTTAAAAACTCCGTACTCTGCCAAATTTCTTGTTTACTCTACGACTTTTCCTTGAAGCTGGTCGGAAAGTACTTTTATCGGGGCTTCCAAAAATAAAACCAAAATATGAATAATGAAAAAATGACTTCAAAAAATGCATAAGAAAAGTTTGCTATCTACTCTGGTCCAAAAGTTACCTTGTATTTGTGTACTTGTTAAATCGGTTATAATAAAGAGTGTTTTTTTTTGGCGTTTGTTTTTTTGAAAATTTAAAAATAAAAGTCTGAAAATTTGCAATAGTGAATGAACTATTTGGTTGGAGCGATACATTAATGCGTGTCCCTTACTTTTTGAAGATTATTTAATATAAATGTTGCTCGCGGCTACTCCTTAGGTGGTCCATCCTTAAACCCCAATTTTAGCATACTTTTCCAGCATTTTGGCCGGTATGTCACCAAATGCAGTTGTAATGTTGTCTTCTAGGGCTGCAATTGTAGCTGGCGTGTCCTTGTACACGATGGTTTCCCTCCATTTTTGTTTTTTTATATTTAAATATTTTCTCATTTTTTTTTTTTAAAGCAAAGTCGGTAATCATCGCACGGTATTCTGATCCATTGACTGTACCGTTGCGTTTTTCAATATTTTTGAAAAAGCACGCTCCAATGATGCCGCGCTTTAAATGTTTAAACAATTTTTGATAAAAAAGTGGATTAAAATTTTCTAACGCCCAGTTGACAAATAAATGACGTGTAAGTTCACCCGGCTTCAGTTATTGTACCTGCTGTATTTTGTATGGTTTCATACCAAGGTCCTTTCGCAAAATCTTCCAGGTGGTCGAAAAAAAATTGACAAATCGCGATCATCATTGGTAGTAGATTCTCCCCCACCACTTTAAGCTCAAATTACTAAAAATCTAGACATGGTGGATCACATCCAAAAAAGGATTCGAGTTCAGCATACGAAAGCCTCCTAGAATCACCAAAAGCCGTTCAATATTCTGAGAAAAGTCTAACTTTGTTGCCTTGTGTTATATATAATCAACTCAGACGAATAATTCACTATACAAAAAAAATCTACAATTGTCAAAAGAATGAACATTTAATTTTATTTTTCGGGTAGCTAAAATTTTAAAATGTCAAAGTTTCAATTTACTTTTCATTTTACTAGCCAAAGGGCAAAGCGTTTGAGACTGCAAAACTCTTTCGATTTACTTTTAACAGAACACGAATGAATTCCACTTCCGAAAAGTTGTTGTGAAAGTGGAATGGAGAACCTGGGCTGTGTATACATAGAATATATTTGATAATTTCGTTTGTGACTTCGTTCTGTAGCTAGACAAAGTTATGATGTTGGTGCTAAAATATCGGGCTCTTTTTATTATATTTTGTAGGCAAATCTATGGTTAATTACTTCTATTTTCTTACGTCTACTAATATGTTGTCTTAAGTAGAAAAGTCTTTTCCGTTGGAGTTGGTACACACAGGTCTTATATACCATTTCGTAGTAAAAGTGGTGGCGGTTGTCCTTTTGTGCTGGAACCGACATGGCATGTCCTATATGCAACATCCGAATTCGATCCTTTAATTGTTGTGTAGAAGTTGTTCATTTCACTTAACAAGCAAACAAGTGCTCAGTTGCTATCCTCTGTAAAATTGTTCCAATTATCGGTTTGGTTTCTAATCTATTCAGAAGAATAAATTTACAAACTAAGCATTGAGATTGAGAATCAACTCCATCTCTGCTATTTGGTCAAATCTAGCGAAACAACAATTGTATATAAGGCCCATGTGTAACTCCAACTCTACTTTTTCCCTCCTTAAGGTGTATTTAATTTCAATAATATTTATTTTCGGTTCTTTTTATTATTAGCTTAAGGTTGTGGGTAATATCACGACTAGAGGTAAAGGTGCGTTATGGCCATAGACAAAATACCTACTCAAATCTATCTGCATAGCTCTCTCACTCTATGATTTCCACCTTCTTTTAGTATTTATAATTTTGACTAACTTAGACCAGTAAATAATAATGTGTAGGAATTAAGTAAAATGAATCAACAACAACATAATTCTAATTATAATTTTGCTAATTAATTTCTTTCTCTTTTGATTTCTGTACACCGACAAAACAAAAACAACCCCTCCTCCAAATCAACCACCACAATTCTCTGTACACCTCTCGAAACTGTAGACCATCACGCTCACACTATCGCCGTGGACAGTTATGACCAACGGAGGGTGTGCTAGTGACCGATTTCTAAGACACCAATAACGAAAGCAATAAAAAAATGTAAAAAAAAAAAGGAAAAAGAAAAACACTCAACAATTTCGAACAACGAACACGAAAGTGGTGCCTACTTTTGGCTGCCAAGTTGCCAAATGTAAAGGAGAAGTTCCCTCATCATATTGTTGATTTCTATATTTATATATATATTTCATTTGTTTGTTGTTTGCAGTTATGCAATTGTCTGAAAATTTATCATTTACAAAAAAGAAAATTGTTTGTCAGTTTCTCTGTTCGTTTGTCTTAAGGCGCTATACAATAACAAAACTGCATAACAAATATTTTACTTCATTCAGGCCTCATGCTAAATTTGTACTTTCGGAATAACAAATTGGTGCCATTTTTCTAACACACATACACACTAACTTATAATAGTAATTCCCAGCGGGCAAAATGATCAAAAGTCGAAGAAAGAAATGATATATTTCTCGCTTAGTAAAAGTTTCGTTTGCAATTGTTCGCCAATGGCATTAAAAACAAGGCTCTGAAATTCTAAGGTATTGCAAAAGGTTCGGTGCTAAGTGTTGAACCCGTCATAAAGACTAAGATTCGGTTTAAACTTTGGTTCATAACTTCTTAGACCGTTAAAACAATTCAGTCTCGATTTTCGTTGAATTCAAGCAGAGCGGTTAATATTTAGCGTACGCTTGAGCACATTCAATATTGTTATTATTCATTTCTCTTTTCAAAAGTCCTTGGAAAGTGGCAATGGATACGCATATAAAGGGGGTGCCCAGAACCAACCCGCGAAACAAACTAGTATTCTTATGAAACCGCTGAACCAAACCGAATACCCCAAAGGAAATCGGTTCGGTCCTTTTCGTCGACGAGTGTTTTAGTGGGAGTACTTTTCAGTACACTTAGGTCTAAGTCTAAGAATTATATTTTATAAAGAGGACAAAGTGTACAAAATTGCTTGTATCAACCAATAAAACCCGAATCTTAAGCGTTTTTGACCTGTACAAGCTTCAAGCTCTTCAACAAATGCCTATAACTGTTACAAGACATTTTCATTTTGGGATACTTTGCTCCCTACTTCTTATCCGACTCCAAGGATCTTTTGGGATTCTTTGCCCTCCTACAAATAGGTTGATGTAAAGAGGCGGATATATTTCTCTTGAATTCATATTGAGACTCAAAGCTAATTGAAAATTTTTTAAGAAGTTAAAATTTAAATATAATATGCGAAAAGTCGTAAGTTTCATACCACAACGTTCGGAAATCGGCAAATGGTATTAACTACTTAGTTTGTAATACCACTAAACAGAACCAAAACCGCGGTTTGACTAGATTTGAATTGTTCGTAAGCTACTGAACCGAGCAATCCGTATTCCCGAGAGGTTTGCTTCTTTGTCCAGAAACCGTGAATCAGCAATCTAACATTCTACGTCTTGTTCAACAGAATCATTTATGGTCTACCGTGAGACTCAACACTTAAAATCGTCCAGAAATTTTTGCACTCGCCTAGAAGCAGACCTGATACTGTAACTTGAAGCCATGAACATTGAATGTCATGGGATGGAAGATCGGCAGTAGAAGCTGTGTTAAAACCAGTACCAGAATCACTTCCTGACGGGACACCATTACGTACAACAAAGAGCGCGCATCACGCGCTTCAACAGAAGTAACTCGGATCGTTAAAAAAGAGACAAATACGGCGGTGTCCAAGAAATTTCTTCCAACCAAATTCCAACCGAAAACCAATTCTCGGTGTCCTAGAAATCTCTTTCGGTTGGTTTCAAACCTCTCGTATTTTGTTGGGAGATTTTGGCAAACCAGTCAATACACAAACCAGCCAATACATTAACCAACCAATAGCGAATTCACGAACCCACGCAATATGTAACTGTTTTTGTAGTAGGACCATAATTTTATACACACACCTTTTGAACTCGACTTTCGAACTAGACTTTCGAAGAAAACGAAATCTCTCGAAGTTCTGGGACACCGACGGATTTCTCTAGCGATTTGCAAACCAACCGAAGCCAAAATCTCTAGTGTTTTACAGGACACCCCCGATAATGAAGCTTCCAAAGCAAAGTTCCCCCACATTTGGTAATTCGCATGTAAAAGAGCCGAGTGCTTGCCGGATCATTCCTTACTGAATGTCTAAAAGTCAGTTGCAGTCATTTTCAGTCTTCTGTTTTTGGCGTTCATCTTAATATAATGGTCGAACAGTATGGGATCAACTACCTGTGAACATGCTATACTGCGCTGTGGCGCATAAATCTTAGAGAAGGTAGTGAAAAGGCTCAATGGGACATGTTTTCAAAGGCCCGATACAGAATCCGAAAGTGTTTTGGCATCTTTTTCAGGGTCGTTACATGGCATCAATCTTTTAAACTGTAACTTGACCTATTCCTCATCAATGTTTCGGACCAATGATTTTAATCTACTCCACCAAAAAGCAAGCAAGCAAGATCCTTTATCAGATGTAATCTTAAAAAATTACTTAAGTTATTTTCTGAAACGAACCTTTATGGTTTATGGTATCCGGCTCGAGGGATCCAAACAACCCTCATCGGTTTGAGTATAAACTATTATTTGTGTTCTAAAAAAAAACAATCATATTCGCTCCTTTTAGCGAAAATAAGTTAAATCATTGGGTAGATCCAGAAGAGACACTTGATTACAGATCAGGAATAAGAAATTTTGGGGACATTTCAAATAAATAAAATAATATACAAGTCAAAAAAAAATTTTAAATTGCCTAAAAATGTATAATTGATCTGTGATCAAGACGTTCTGCTGAATGCAACCATTATTTGATGCCACTTCCATTTGCAAACATTTTGTCAATTCTTATTCCTCGCTAACGCCTTCGTTTTTAAGACCTTTTGCGAACCTTCGCTAAATGTTCGATTAATGCTCGTTTTCTTGCTCTGCTGGGCTACTGTTTGTTATGTTGTAAAAATGTTCTTGTCTTGTTCTAACATTCTAACATCAGCAGTTACCATAACCAAAACCTCACATCCATTTAACCCACAGATTAAACGCTTTCTTAGTATCCGCTAGATAACCACACACACACTCACACACATATACACACTCGCTGCTAGTAACTCACCCCAGAATTGGGTATCAATTTTTAACTTTCTTTTTAAGCAATTCCACTAATAATAAACTTTATCCATATCTTGTCTAGTGTCCTGCGACCGGCCAACAATCTAACCATCACAGGCGGCCACCATTACAGCCCGCGAAATTCAGTGGAAAACGACGCTTGGACGCATGGTGAATCTTCAGAATTTGGTGAATTTGCCGATGAGGATGATTATGATGAGCATGAAGAGGAGGAGGAGGACTATATGGGCCCTGAATCGGATGATGTATTCGAGTTGGATGCAACGGAGGTGGCCAACCAGTAGGCAACCAGCGCAAACGTGATATATTAATTCGATACATAAATAACTAGATATGTACAACATATAACGTATTTCTTAGCCAGCATAGTGCGATATACATAAGTCCGTAGCCCAGGCCAATAATGTTTGCTTAATGAATTAATAAACTGAATATGAAATATGATTTTTTGGTTTGTCAAGCTGTCAAGAGGAATTAAAATACTCAAAGTGCTACTAAACAGTTAACTGAACCACTCTAGGGAATTGATCAGCTGGACTTATTTTCAATATTTGTTCTTTGTTTTTATTTCGTTTTGGCATAAATGAACTGTCTGTAACATAAGCTATAGATTTATATCAATTTATAAACATGTAAACGTATGTGCAGAGCTATATAGAGCGTAGTTGATATTTGCTTTAAAAAAAGAACGTCCTAAGTTGTGGGAATTTTTTTTATTAAGCCGCAGCTTTTAAACAGCAAAATAGTTGATATACAGGATTTAAAGAAAAATAGAATAATTTCTTAAACTAGTGGAAATGGTGTCCAAGCAGCCGCTCGTTGATTTTTTATTTTTTCAAAACTGAAATAAACCAAACACGTTGACTGTACCCAACATATACAGACTTGAATGTATTGAATTTGAATTAGAATTTGAAAAGGAAGAAAGGGCACTTCCGTTTGGGATACCTTCATCAGTATCATCAGTTTGGTATGCATTCGGGAACGAAGTTCATTGCCTACTTTTAAGGGAGCATTTATCCATCGAACATTTCTCTTGAAAATGTAAATTGACGCCATGTCCGATGATTTTATTGTCCCTTTTGAATTGCTTACTGAGCTTGTCGTGTTTTGCGGTATCTGGGTGGCCCTTTGAAAAACTAACTCTGACCTATAGCCAAAAACGAAAGAGCTCGCTAGCCAAAGTTAGCTCGACTTTCTAATTCAACTTTAACTTTTATTTAGGCTTCATCTAAAATGCTTGCGAGCAGCTGCTTGGCTCTTATTTCAAACTAACTTCAAACTAATCAACAGCCGTCTATAAAATTTTTTGAAATATTTTGTATATTTTTTTAAATAATAAAAACAAAGAACAACGCAAACTGTTTACTCAATGTAATTTTTCTTGTTGATTTTAGTTTGAAACAAAAAAAAACTAAAATTTTTAGATAAACAACAATAAGCGAAATAAATATGTAAATAAAATTGAAATCGAATGTGTTTTACATTTAAAATGTTTGGGCTAAGCGAAGAAGAAAATATACGTCTCCAATACACCTATTTATACGAAATAGATCGTCGCGTTTTAGGTCTAGCGATTAAGCGCAAGCATTTAGTTAAACTTTCCGTCCGAAATAAACTTCGAAAAAAGATAACTTTCTTCATCTGTGTCAAAATTTTGTCCAGCTTAAAGGGCTTTAAAATATACTAAATTTGACTTAGTGTTCCAGAAATCTCTAGAAATTTTTTGGTAAGTTGTTTTTGAAAACAACCAATCAAATGTCGGTGTTCCAGAAATGTCGATTTCATTTTTCGGAGTTAGCTTCGGAGTTGCACATAACGAATGGCAAAAACAGCTGACTGCTACTAATTGCGTGGTTGCTGCCATGACAGGGCTGTAGACTTTTAAAAATAATTTAACTAAATGTTGGCTTCAGCTTTTTCTGTTTATTCTAAACAGAATATTGACCAAACTTGGTGAAATCATGGAAAAGCATAATACACTGGTAATTACGAAATTTGGAGGCGATCCCATTTAAAACAAACAAGTTTTTCTCACTAGAACTTCTTTTTCGACCGATCTTTCATACAACTATATATGCAGCTATATGCTATAGTCCTCCGATTTTGATCTAATTTTGTAGAAATGTGTTAAACTGTACGATTTCATTAAAAACAAAAAAGTTTTTCTCACAAGAACTAGTTTTTCGACCGATCGTTCCTATGGGAGCTATCGCAACGGGCCCACGTGGCCTAAGTGGGAGAGCGACTTGTCGCTCTCAGCCATCGCAACCTAACCTATGGGAGCTATATGCTATAGTCATCCGATTTCGACCAAACTTTGTAGAATTGTGCGAAAGTATATAAAATAAGTGTATGCCAATGATAAGGACATTTTCATTATAAGCAAAAAAGTTTTTCTCACTAGAACTAGTTTTTCGACAGATCGTTCGACCAAACTTAGTGAAATCATGGGAAAGGATAGTAAACTAAGAAATGCGTACTTCGGAGTCGTTTCCATTAAAAACAAAAAAGTTTTTCTCACTAAGACTAGTTTTTCGACCGATCGTTCCTAGGACAGCCAAATGCTATAGTCATCCGATCCGGCCGGTTTCGACAAATGTGCAGCGTATTTGTACCAAAAGACTTCGAGCAAAGTTTGGTGAGGATTGCATTAAAACTGACGGAGGAGATAGCATAGAAACAGGACGAACGACGACAGATCGAATACTAGAGATCGGACCCAAGAATCGGCACCAACATTAAATAAGCAACAAGAGTTCAAGCAATAAAGTCGTCATGCTGATCAAGAATATACTATATATACTTAATGTGGTCGGAGATGCTTCCTTCTATGCGTTTCAAACATCCGCACAATTTTATAATACCCCCTGCAAGGGTATAAAAAAATCACAAAATGGCGGCCATTCAAAGTTAAAAAGTCGATTTTGGACACCTTTTTTGCAGTCTAGTCTAAATGAATTGTATTAAAATACTGTTTTTTTTTATTTGCTAAGGTGAGGGCTATAGCGACATTAATTCTGCGTCGATTAAGGCCTATTTCGTCAAAATCGGTTCGGTAGAAATCGCGCAAACTTGCCAACCTGGTCGAAAACATGGTTTTAAGGAAAAACTGCGTTTAAAGTTTGCTGTTGCTAGGAAATTTGGGTCACCTTGGGTCGCCAAAATTGCTATTCTATAAACCCGTTACTCAGGGGTATTAATCTTGTATAGCTCTTCCTTATGTTAGTTAACAGAGCATTAACATTAATGTGAACATTTCAATATTATGCAACTTTTTTATAACTTTTATAACTGCCATTTTTATACCCGTTACTCGTAGAGTAAAGAGGTTATACTAAAGTCGTGCAAATGTATGTAACAGGCAGAACGAAGCATCTCCGACCCCATAAAGTATATATATTCTTGATCAGCATCAACAGCCGAGTCGATATAGCCGTGTCCGTCTGCTCAAAGGGCCAAAGAGAGAAAGGGACCTACAGTTTAACACTGGATCCGAACGGCAGTTTGAGAAGCTTTTGAATGGCTTATTACTACAAAGCTGTACCCAGCAAACATTTTTAATCGGATAAGAGTCTCAGGCGACTCGCCAAGATATCGCAATCTGATTGTTTGGTGGGAGAAAGTGAGCGCCTTCGGGGAAACTTCCAGAAGAGTCGCAAAAGCGATTCCCAAAAGACTCTTTTCAGTGATTGGCAATGAAACAATGAATCTGGCTATCAAAATACAAACGAGAAAGCATGACTAACTTCGTCTGTAGTTCGGAGATGTTTCCTTCTATGCGTTAAGACTTCTGGGCAAAATTATAATACACTTTTCAAATATTGCATTTCTACATTTTTAACTCTTGCTTGTATTTAGTTGTTGGGTGTTTATCCGCATTCTTCCCTAGTGTTTATCCGCATTCTTCCCTAGTTTATATACACTTATCGAGTATATCGTTTCCTGGAAGATGGATTATTTCTGCTAAATAGTTGGTCCAATTTTTTTTTTAAGACCAACTTAATGCATATCTAGACTGTTATTCCGTTGGAAATATGCTGGAATAGTCTGGAATATGCTGGAACTTTATTAGTCTTGGTCCAACTTCTACAAATTGAGCTCTTTGAGCTGTTAGAGATACATCTTTATAAAATCAAATTCTGTGTGACTTTATGTTAATTATTTTTACTAGAGCAGGGGTTCTAATGATGGTTTTGGCAGGGCTTGGGCTAACCACCAATTGAACGTCACTTTGAGCCCCGATGGTTTACTTCAGCTTGAGTTTCCTCAAAATTTCCTCTCGCTCAGTCTCAATTGACCAGAATATTCTTCGATGTAAACCGTTTGGATATTCTTACATAGATTCTATGTAATTTAAAACAAAATTGCACATTTCTCAAGTAGCTTAGCTCGAGACTTTCAATGTGCATTTATGAAATAAATTACTGCAAATATTTTTGAAGCAGGAATGCCAATCCAAACTTGAAGGCTTCAAAATGCAAATTTGCGAGCAAATTATAAATACATTTGGAAAAATTTTAATATTGCTGAAAGCAAACACAAAAACTTTGGAATTTCTGAAATGTGAACTTTCGGATAAACAATGATTGCATTTTAATTACAAAAGCTCAAGAATGTCAGTTGGGAGTGGGAGTATCACAACATCGTTACGGAAACGCCAATTAGAGAGATTTTGCTGTGGCGTGGAAAACAAAACCAAAACAACAAACAACAAGTCAAATGTGTCGAGGGGGTCGAACTAAGCCATACTCAGCAGTTGGTCACAGAGGAAATAGTTATCTTCCCTTACAGGTTCACTTTAAACTTTAAAGTTAAAAGAATGAGATTTAGTTAAATAAAGAAAGTCAATGGTATGATTCTTAAATTTGTTGAACCCGTTTCAAAATGATATAGAGACTATATAGTAACTATTCAGAGCAGTAATGGGCACTCTAGTGGCTTGCGAGTCGATGAACGCTTTGTTGCATACATGTCAGTTTCTGACAGATAACTGACAAACGTTCCGCTTATTCTTGGGCGAGGTGTCCAAAAATGTTTATTCAAAAAATGGTTATTCAGAGACCTCACACATTTCAAGAACAAATTGGCTTAAGAGTTTTATGGGCTTAAACAAGGAACATTATATATTTGTTTGATGAACTTTTATTGTGTTTCAACGATGTATTGGGGTTGACTCTTGAATTTATTTTGACTACAACAAATAATATTTTGCACTTATTTCAAAAGTTAATCGGCTTTGAGTTAAGACTATTAGAACATTAATGTACGAGTAGAATCAAAATGATTTTAAGACTGTCTTAAATCAAGTACTCCGCGACTGAATAAATCGTTCTTGAACCCTTGCAGAGGGTATTAAAAAATTGTCCGGAGGAGGCATCTCCGACCACAAAGTATATGTATTCTTGATCAGCATGACGAGCTGAGTTGATTTAGCACTGTTCGTTTGTCCTTCCGTCTGCCCATCTGTTTCTATGCTATCTCCTCCATCAGTTTTAAAGCTATCTTTGCCAAACTTTGCACGAAGACTTTTATTACAAATACGCTGCACATTTGTCGGAACCAGCCGGATCGGTTGACTATAGCATATAGCTGTCATAGGAACGATCGGTCGAAAACCTAGTTTTAGTGAGAAAAACTTGGCGCCAGCTTTGTAGTAATTAGCCATGAAAAGCTTCTCAAGCTGCCGTTCGGATTCGGCGTTAAACATTAGGTCCCTTTCTCTTGTGCGAAAATTAGAAGCGCACAAGCCAAGAGATTGAGAGAAGCTCGGCTTTGGCCCATTGGGGCTGTGTCAACGTGACAAGCCTTGGGGCTATGTCAACTAGACAAGCCATTTTTACTTTTACATAGAAAAGTAAGGTTCGAAAAGTAGTCTTAGTTAGAAAAACCGTTGGGTTTTTAATGAAGGCTACGCCAAAGTTAACTTTCCCCTATTTATACCCATTACTCGTAGAGTAAAAAGGGTATACTAAAGTCGTGCAAATGTATGTCCTCCTGGATATTCTTAAGCCGATCCGAAAAAAGATTGATTTGATCCCACTTTTTCAATCCTGAAAAGATCAATTTTATTCCGCGGTAATCCCATTAATATTAAATTAATCAAAAAAATCGAGCTCTTTTTAATTCCAAAGCAGGATCACTTTAAGCTTGCTCGAGATTCATTTGCTCTCAAGAAAGACTCCTCTACCTTTCCTTTCTTCCTCCATTTTCCATAGGAAACCCAACAACACCAGTTTTGGTATACTTAAAGCTTCTGAAAAAACAAACAAATTTATAAATTATTGTTGACTTGCCTGGGACTCGAACTCACAACCTTTCAGCTTTGCACTGAACACGGATAGCATGGCATCTTATCGCAAAGCACCATATCACATGATTGTTGTCTAATGTATTAAATGATATTTATACTTTTCTGCTATTGTTTTTTAATTTATGAACATTGTGATCTCGAAAGGGATTGAAGTAAGCAGTTATGGAATGAAACAAGCTCGAAAGGATTGCGTCAAGCGTTAAAAGATTAAACAGTCCGTAAATCGAGCTTGAATTTTTAAGCTCGTTTTTAAGAAAAAAAGATTAAATTATTATCTCGCCGTTTTTTCTGTGTACGCAGATCAAGTTCATTTTAATAAAGATCGGATAATAAATGGCAGAGTTATTAGGGTTATACAAAACGTTGCTTACTTTTTGGCGCCGCATGCGCTGTTTGCTTTCATAATGTTTAAATGTTCACATTAATGTTAATGCTCTGTTAACTAACATAAGGGAAGGCTATACAACATTAATTTCCCTGACTAACGGGTATATCGATGTCGGGCAGGACCGACTTTAAGTAACGCACTCGTTTTTTACTTGAATCAAGTATTTTCGTACTCACCTTACTATTGACACCGTTTGTACTTTACTCAAGTACAGAGTTCTTGATTTTTTTTGAGTTTAACATGGATTTTATTGGATTCCGGCCATTCTTTCAAATTCGGCAGTAGTAGAGAGCGTTGCTTAGGGATTTTTTAATAAATAGAAAATTTCTGGTCAATACTTTAGCGGATTAAAACGAAATCTTAGGGTTTTTATGGTTGGAACTTCTGCACGAGAGAGGTTTTCATGTTATTTCTTTCAACAAGTTGGGCATCCTAAAATAATATGCAGAGTTATTCATCAGTCCTTATAAAATTGGCGTCGAAGAAGGTTAAGTTAAATAACGAAAGCCTCAACTGGTGCTCATGAACCCAACCAATGCCATCTTAAAAATTCTGAACAGAACTAAAAACTCCAAGCGTTAACGTTTAGTTCAGTCGGTTAATTAAGAATGAACTGATTTGGACACAGATATAGTACGCGTAGGCAATTTAACATTCTTTTTAAAACTATACTCTGTACCGAAGGTACAGATATGAACAAACAGATCTCAGAGATGGTAAGAGATTGACGATTGACATGTATGAGACATAAGCTTTTTAAATTTAAAATTTTCGCCATTTTTTGCATGAGAGGCGTAGATCAAACGGAATGGCTTTAACTGTTACAAGGATTAAAAAATAAACTTCGAGCTGCGGAAACGTCATATCAAGCGAGCAATCGACGGCAGCAATTTGCTGATCACTGCGTGCTTTTGAACAAGTTGAGCGGTTGAGAACAGCAGAAACGCAGCTGCAGGCTTACAATGGATAGCTGTGGAAGCCGAAATGGTGTCCCAGCGGCAAAAAATAGGAGGACCAAACTGCTGAATTCTTATAAGTTTTAACTATGATTAAGATGCTTTATATGAAAACTGTAGACGGGTAAATAGGAGGTGCAGATTGAATGGTTCAAAAACATCGCGAAACTTGCTAATTTTTTGCTTGAGTTTAGATTATTATAAAGACATCCTGATGGTACGGGAGGTAAAGATCGTAATTTATAATGAGCTTAGATTATCATGAAAGTTTATATGTTGGCAATTGTAAAATAAGCTTCGCCTCTTTGTCTGCTAGTATAATCTTAAGTAAAAAAGCTTCAAACTCAAAGAATATCACTCTATCGCATATACCTTATCCAATGATGGAAACCAAAACAAGAATTTCTGTCTCGCCTGTGGTGTGAGGAAATTGTATAGAAATGCTCCTCTAAAAACAACAAAACCTGAATAAAATGAAGCAAATCTAATTAAATTAAATAAAATGGAAATGTAAACAACAATTTAAACAAATAAACTACAGAACAAATACCAACATGGAAAACAATCTGTGGAAATATTCAAATGACCATTAACAATTAAATAAAGTTATTATGCAAGTTGCCCTAATTAATGGAATATTTACATACAAAAGTACACATTATATAAATGTTTGCGTGAATTCTTGTGTTTTTATTAACCAAAAGATTGGATTTAAATATATGTAGTTTACATAGCTGTGGCATAATGAGTGAGCGAAATGCACGAGTGTTCGTGGCTCGTTGGGAAATTGAAACAAATAAATAGAAATAGTTTACTGATACGATTGTAATAAATCTATTTCATTTATGTACTTTAACTTTAGCGCCAGGTGTGTGGATTATTCAGTTTAAATAAAGTTGATAAGCATAATAGCCGTTTCATTAATAGAAGCTTAAGTAAAGATCAAAATTCTAATTGAGCTGTGTAATCACCCATTAATACCTTTCCATATAAGATTTACTGAAACTTCTTCAACAGAAGAACAAAAGTTCAAGATTCCCCAGAGGAAGCCCCACAAATGTTTATTAATTATAATGATTTTTAATGTTTTTTTGTTCTTGAAGTTGATTGTTTATATTGTCTGCTATTTTGGCAAACCTCAAGCCATTATATAGAAATCCCCTCGTGGTTTCTTTGCCGAAATATTTTCTATCGAAATGATTAGTCTTCTGATGGGCTGCGGGAGGGGTTGAGGTGATCTTTTGCCCGTTTGTTTAGTCTGGGCACTTTAGCAGCAGGTTTATTTACGACTATTTTGCATTTGAAGATTTGTGATATTCCAGCAAATGATTCGTAATGCATTAACTCATCAACTTGGGGAAAAATGATTGAAAGAATTTTGGAAATGTCTTGAAATTGATGTGCCACATTGCTCCTCAGTACTTGACGGAGGAGCACTTAAGTGAATAGGCCTGATATATGGCAGAACATTTAAATGCATTATTTATTGATTTGGATAGAGACGTTTAAAATTATAATATAAACTGGGATTGTATATATCATACATGGGATGTTTCATAACGAAGTGTTTAAAGTGCCAGCGTTCAGCTAGTAAGGCACATATCGATAAGAAATAGCCCATACCCAAGGCCACAAATGAGCTCCAGAATTTGTGTAAGTTCATAAGAGCCTCCGGTTGCGCCTGCTCTTCGGCCGGTAATCCTTTGACAGCATCGCGTAGCCATTTGGAGATTAAACCTACAGGAATTCAGAGAGAGGCTTAAATTATATGCGTGTTTACGGTTTACCACCTACCGCCCTCCGTCAGATATTGTATATAGGTGTCGACATGCTTCTTGAGAGCCGAATTCTTCTCCAGAGCTATCACCACTGGCATGTTGACTACGCATTCGCGCATTATGTGCAAGGCGGCTGAGTTAACGCCTCCGGAATCATCTGCAACGCGCAGATAACGCAGATAGAACCTCATTATCTAGTAGACCCCATTATGGTGTATTTAGTTTATATATTTACCGAGAAAAGAGAAAAAAGTTCAAAAAGTTATGTTTTAGTGGACGCGACGGGGCTCCAAAGTTTTTGATATTACTCATACGCAGTGTTGCCTTTCAACTTTATATATTTTTGTAGTTGGCGTTGATCTCTAACAAAATGTTTTCGTACTTTCAAAAGGTTACTCTGATTTAAACTAAAGTTTGCAAAGCATAAGGGACGATACCAAAAAAAAATGATTTATACTAAAAATGTTGGAGGAATAAACTTACTCTTAAGACTTTGATTTGAGACATGTTTCATAACACTAAAAGGTACATTCGAGAATCGAGCACACAATTTAAGAAATGGATTCAAAGAAGACCAAAAACTAAGACAAAAATTATTTGGAGAACTTCGTGGAGGACTAACATGTGTCGCTGGTCAAAGCAACTCATGTATTGTGTTGAAGAGACCTTTCGATATCCATTTCCCCAAACCCAAGTGTAATCCCGCTTTTTCTTAAATCATGAACAGTGGTTGTCAGGCTATGAAAATTTTGTGCGAACTTTTTGATTGGCTTGGGCATGTTTTAGTACCATTTTTTACTTGCTAAATAAAATTTAAAAAAAAAAAAAAAAAAATAAATAAAATTTAACTTTACGTTCCTTGCCTGGGAATTGAACCCGGGACCTCTTACTCTCGTACTAAACACGAAAGTCGGCATCTTAACGCAGTCGACTGTCGAGCTTATGACAAAATTGGGAAATTTTGTTTAACAAAATCGAATACCTTGCCAGAATTTCAAAAGTGACAACTCGACCCATGTAGGACAGATCTTATTGTTGGAAATTCGATGTAGAATTCGGGGCGTATACTTAATTTTTAAAGCAAACTTTATGGCCTCGTCGCGCCCATTAAAACCGATTTTTTTTTTGTTTGAAATTTTATTATCTATAATACAAAAGGAACCTTTCTGTTACTAAATTTCAAAAGTTTGTCATTCACTTAATCAATACGTGCAATATGATTAGATTTAACATGAGTACGAAGCTATCGGACGAAAATTGACAAATAACTCCACCAATTTTATTATAAAAGTAAATAAATCGGCCCGGTTTAATTCCGAGTCGGTTTTCACGTAAAGTTTTTTTTTATGTTAATAAATATAAAGTAACAATTATTTAATAGTCTTTCTTTTACGAATTGACCAGTCCCATTTGGCATTGAGCAATGGTCTCGTAAAGGTAATACTAGTAATGGTTTTTCAAGCCTTGATTGGCCGATCCAGCAGATAAATCCATCTATCATCCTTTACCTCTGAATACACTAAATAGCTACGATGCGAATTTTGATAAATTTGAACGAATAGAGTAAGCAGGTGAAATAAAAATGCTAGACAGAGACCACGCCGATTTCACAGCCTTACAAACTGTAACCCCAAAACAAAAACAAGATAAAATTAGAAAAAAAAAAAAAAAAAAAGAATAAGGACCCCCTTATAATTTTTTTTATTTTAAGGTCTATCTAAAAAAAAATAAAGGCATCGGCCCAGTGCTTTTGCGCTTAAAGGGGGAGGGGGAGGAATTTTCCAAATCGTAAACAAATTCGTATTGAATGGGTATTCACCAATCTATATTCAGGAAAATTTGTGGCTCTAGCTCTTATTTTCTCTGAGATAACACGCGTTCATACGGAGCAAACGGACGGACAAACGTATAGTAAGGATGGACACCCTACAGACAAATTTTGGACGGACCAGACGGACAGGGCTAAATCCGACTTCGTGATTTTGATGCTGATTTAGAATATATTATTGATTTATAACGGACGCAAATGATTTCATTGGTACATATAAATGAATGATTTACCGTTTACCCATTTTCACTGGGAACCCCAAAAGCGAAAAATAAACCGATTGCTCCCAAAAATTGTGCATAAAATAAATGTAGAAACATGAATTTATTTAGGTACTCTGAATTTAATATGGGTATAATTGCTGGATCAGGTCAATGCGCAACCCATATTGGGGCACCGAAAATCAAAAGGAATCGCATTCGCTCTAAATCATTCTAAGAGGACACAGTTCCCAGGTACAGAGAATGGACCAAAGGCGTATTTTAGGATGTCACGCACATGATAATAGAGTTCTGTTAACTTTGCGTTTTTGTTCTGTAACAGCAAATGTAACGACATAACAGAGAATGAAACAAGCTTTTGCTGCAAAGAAGGAAACACCGCAGATTAAGCAACAACAGAAAGGAAGGTCAATCGGTTATTCTTCAAGGCGCATATTCCGGAAAGTTCTGCCTGTTGTCCTTTATATAAGCCCAAGAGGAGCCTTAAAGCGCTAGGACTCCACTTGATATCCTCGGCCAAAAGGATTGTTCATTGATTAAACCCACTAAACTGATAATTAATAATGCTTATCTACTCAACGCGTGCATCCATTTTCAAATTTCAAATGTATTTAATATTAAATCCTAAACACTTTTTATGGTGTGAATGTATTTTTGACCAAATATACTAAATCCAGAAAATAACCCAAACTTAGCAATCATTGTCATTCAGCAGAGAATTCTAAGCAATCGCAAATCGTAAATCAGTAATC
>JAEIFV010001238.1:0-74759 GCA_018904265.1 Lordiphosa collinella
CGATCACTAATTTTTTTGGGGATTTGTGTGGTCTGTTGATGCTTGTTGTGCAACGGCTGAGAGGGAAATGATAAGCAAGATTCTAAACCTAACGTAGCTTTGTAGTAATTATAAAACTTTTTCAAGTTACCGTTTAGATTCGGGATTAAACTGTTGGTCCCTTTCTCTTGTGCGAAAATTAGAAGAGCACAACCAAGAGATTGAGAGGAGCTCGGCTTTGGCCCTTTGGGGCCAAAGTAGTTTACTTATCAAAACTACAAAAAGTTTCATTCCAAATGGATCTTATTGTATTCCTTCTTCTTCTTATTGTTCTTACGAGTCTTAAATCTCTGGGCTAACTTAGAGACTCTCTCAACTTAAAGACAACTTTAATGCTTAACCGTCTAGGCAGGTATAATGCGAAGCATCGCATAGGGATTTTTACAGGAATCCAGGGCGGACTATTGCAAAAACTGTAACTGAGTAGTCGTAGCAGAGAAAGCTACGCAGTCCAAAAGTCAGCCTTGCCTAACTGAGCATTCAGCCTTTCCTTCCAGAGAACTTCGAGTTATCTTAATTGTATTTTATTTTATAATTTGATAAAACTTCAAGTCTACCTTTTGAACTTTATAAACTCACATTAGTTCATACGCAGTTCTCAACTTGAAAAATATTTAACTCCTCTATCTAATATTAAGTGCACAGTTTAAATACATTTTCAGATATGGTCTGACACATTAACCGTAAGTTATCGTTGTAATCGAATCGACGAGTGAGGACCTCTGGTCATCTTCGTTTCGAACTTAAAAATGCGACTCCAACTGCGATTTGCGTTCATTCCTAATCTTTAATTAGAAATACACTTAAATTCAAGCTCGACGAACCTAGAAACAATAAAATCTTCAGCTTTAAGGGTAACTGTATACCCTTGCAGTCCTAACCGCGTCAAATAAAATTTAAAAAACTTAGCTAGAGTGAGACAACAAGAGAGCCCTTCAAATAACTGTGCGGACAACTGATGGGGCCAGTGCGAGCTTCTATCACTCTCTGGGATTGTGTTTCTACTTTTAGCACAAGGGAAACCTACAGTTAAATGCCAAAGTTCGGAAAGCTTTTCCATTGTCACCCTCTACACCAAGTCTGCAATCTGATGGTCCAGAACCGGACCATCTAATTCTAAGACTCTAAGTTTCGAGAAGGTTGCGTTCGAGAATTGAAGTAGACTCAATCTTATGAATAGCTGAATATCGATCATACACGCTTTCCAATTATAAACAATGTTAAGAAATATTGAGCAGGTATGCAAAACGCTCGAGAACTCGGCTCTGTGGTTAACAGACATTTTAGTTCATAATATGGTTTTCTTAGTTAAACCAAGGTTTTGGTTCGGTTCAGTGGTTCACACTTGCTGTTCCCGAATTTCCGAACTTTTGAGCATAAACTTTTCGCAATATACCATATTTGTATTTTAGTCATAGCCAAGCTATATTAATATAGCCTCGAATGTTAATTCAAATGTAGTTATTACAAACTAAAGTTGTATGCAAGCTTCTGCCTCCAAAATGGTTCCGTTTCAATAAGATTTTAAAAGTAAGCCGTCCTCTAAGCGAGAAGTATGCCTACCCATCTCTTTACAAAAGCTCAAGAGCTAACGTTTAAGTAGGGACTAATTTAAGAAATAAAATCTCTTGATATTTACGTTATGGTCTTCAGCCACATTCTGCTAAGTTACAATGTTTCGTAGTGGGGCAGAGAACCGCACAAGCAAAATGTTTTGTTTTAGTTATAAACACTTCTTAAAGGGCTATAGAGCTCTGAAGGTTGAAGTTTAGAAGACCCATGCAATTTTGACCTCCCTAGCACACCCTGAAAGATGACAAATGATTATAACTTTATGCATTAAAATGAGAAAAACACCTCTCCCTGCCGATTGAACCCTTGTGTGGTCAATTAAAATTTTAATAGAGATGGAATCTCTATCTCAAATACTTCCGAGGGGTTGAGTAGAAGGGGTGACTAAGTGTATTGAGTCTCCTCCTACTCACACTTGCAGCCGCAACTGAAGTCACGTCCAAACGTTCTACATATCTACCGATAAGTCAGAGACCCGTTAGGGCTGCGACTAGAAGGGATATGTTTCCTCTGCTTTGGCGTTAAAGGCTACTGGTACGTTTTAGGTTGAACGTGGGCCCCGTGATCCTAGCTACAGCGCAAACCGGACAGTTTTTCCATCGTTCAGTAGCAAGGCCTTGTGATTAGTTTATACGAAGCCCTTGGCCAAGGGTTTCGTGCTCTTCTCTGGGAGGATCTGGATGGTAGTGCCCTGTTTAGATAGTTTGTCGGCTGACCCGTTTCCCTCAATGTTGCGTTGTCCAGGCACCCAGATGATATGGATAGAGCGATACCAAGCGATCGCATTTAAGGATCTACGGCATTCCGAAAGCGTCTTGGCATTATTGGTATAAGAGTCAAGCGCCGTTAGAGCCGCTTGATTATCTGAGTAAATGTAACGCTCTAAAGCAGCGATGTTGAAGAAGAGAGAGGCCAAAAAGTTAGAGTGTATTGGTGTGCGATTCAAAGCGACGCAGCCCAGCTTTGAACTGCCCTCAACGACGGCTGGGCAGCGAATGAAGGCAAAGAGAGCTCTGCTTACGCTCAAATGCCCGATTTCGGCATGCGGTCGGCTCGTGTGCGTGTAAATAGCCGATTGCGCTCGGCCCCTGGGGGCTATGGAGAAAAATCGCTGCTCTAAAGGACTGTACAGTACCGACCAGGCGTAAAGATCAAATATGTAAACCACTTAAGCCGATACCTACAATTGGATTTTTAGTTGCAATCGAGCTGACGGCTCATTTGAGGAAGGCGCAGTTGAATGGTGATCATTTCAAAGCGGTCATTAACGTCCCTAGAGATGTTTCATAAAGGAACTTAAAGCAGAAAGGTGGACTGCTGTTTAAGAAGGCGGATGTTAGCGAGCTCTTGGTTATACCAAAGCTGATGAGTCACTTCGTCCCTAGAGATGTTTCATAAAGGAACTTAAAGCTGACAGGTGGACTGCTGTTTAAGGAGGTGGATGGGGATGGTTATACCAAAGCTGAAGGGTCACTTCGCAGTTTAGAAGACGATACACTATATCCGCTTTTAGAAAACACGTCGTCGATTCGACGAACCATGATCTTTACATCATATAAATAACGAAGACTGTCCAGGCTAAAAACCTTCTTAAAACTGCTTACATTTCAAATTCATTGCCTTAATACTTTTTTTGAGATTTGGTTCTGAAACATTTTTGAAGTAAAGAAATGCTTAAGCTCAAATTCACTCAAATCACTGCCTTGAGACTCATGTCCTGATTGACATGAAAACTCTGTAGCAATTCAAAATACGAAAAGCTAACAATTTATCTCTCATATTATTCACATAAATCTTGGCTGCATTTTGTGCCCGGGCTCACTTGCCCCGTGGCTTAGCCCATATCCATCATAACCCGAAAAACCATATAAATTAAAGTCCACTCAACCATTCCGGATTACATGAGTGTGGCTTCTGCAATATATTGTCCTGGGTTGTGGCCTGCCTTGCATTTGCTTGAGCTACGGAAACAAGAACACGAAATTTGTGTGAGTGCATGAATACGAAATGAACTGCAAGTACATTAAATTCCCTTCGTTCGTGTTTTTTGTTTTTGCTACTTTTCAACCCACCCACCAAAAGAGACTACACTTGAGCGTGGTATGGACGCAAATACTTCAAATATTTCGCATGCAATAAAAGGCAGGAGAAGATGGAGCTGGAGGTGGTGGAACTGAAACGGAAACCGCAGATACACATAGTCCAAAATAAAAAAAAAAAGAGATGCACTCAAACAATTTGCATTGTCTGCCGGCCATTGCGGTTGTTTGGGATTTCCGTACGAGTTTTTTACTATTCATGTTAAATAAAACCATGAATTGAGGCATTAATTGAATTGATTGAAACTGACATGAAAGAGCTAAATTCGTTCAACTCGAAAGCTGCTAAAACTTTATTCTCTTGTTGAAATTTGTGCCACAATGTTTCACTTTAGAGCCACTCCAGGCTATAGTTTCCACTGAAATGAAATCTGAAATGTGTAAAACTTTGCGCCATAGCACTTCAAATGTTTCCCCATATTTCGATTATTTACAAAACGATGCCAATTTGGTTTCCTCAAAGTAGCCTCAAGGCAGCAGTACACAATGCTTTGTGTTGGCTTTCCGTTTGTAACCTTTGTTCTCGTGGCAAACTTAATCGAAGGTTAATTAGTTAGGCAGGAGGGGGAAGTATCAGCTGCGGCCAACCCAACTACAATTAAGTCACTGCTGTTAAATTAACAGGCATAATGAACACGAAAAATCCTAGCCAAGTCGTAAACATGCACACAAAACACAAAAGACGGCCAATTAGGCTCTGACATTGAGTGGAAAGAAAACAACAACTTTTAGTCAATTGCCTCTGGCATTGTGGAATCAAACAAAAGTGAAGTGAAGCTTGAAGTAAAATAATGAAAAAAAAAACATGTATATTTTGGGTAAGAGTTATGCATAAAAGCACAGCCCACATGCATATCGGAATGTGTACATATATTTATTAATGAGTCTGAAATGAGAGAAGAGTAAAAATCGCAGACAAAAGATCTGGCACAGTGGTGCAAAAGCTGTGGGAGACTTAAAGAGCTCGAAAGAGGTAAGCAAACAGCGCAGAAAATATTGGTTGACCATATTTTGCGAGCTCTGAACAAGTCACAGATTGTTAGAAGGTTCGCACATACAATTATTCTACTTTCTTTAACTCCACTCTGGGTGAAACAGTAAACTCTAATAAAAACATTTAAGTCAATAAATTTTTGAATTAAAATATGTTCCACAAAGAAACCTCTCCACTCCGCATGCAATACATGCATTGCTTTTAATTTACTGCTTTCCTACTCCGCTCTTTCCATTTATAGCTTGAGCAAATTTCGGTCCTTACAATTTTGTCCTCTGCCATTGGAAATTTGTCCAAATTAAGGTAAGTTTTGGCTTGGCTCTTGCGCACTCAACTATGTATAACCGAAGCAGTCGCAGTCGGTTACCAAATCCAACCAACTAATACTAATGCCAACGGATGTGCAAAAGACAGACAACAGCCGGAAACATAAATTCGGTCAGGTTCGCCACCCAAGTGGTCGAGCGACCACCAGCAAGGAGCCCTGCACTATGAATTAGTGTGAAGTTGGAGAGGTGGCCATGGCCAAGTGCCTTGGCAGCACAAAAATTATGCCATAAAAAATGCAATTTTCAATCATTCGTTGGGTCCATGGTTAAATGGATTTCGGCTTGAGCACTTCACTTGACTGGTTGCACTGTTCTGAGAGTTCGTCGTTTGCACTCTCGATTCGAGTGCTAATTGCCGGAAATAAAAATGAAAATCACATCCCGTGCTTCAGCTGGCGGAAACGACCGCAGCCGCCGACGCAGTGAATGAATTTTCAATGCGTCGAGAATTGTCCCAGTTTCTTTTTTTTTATTTTGCCCATTTATTGTGCCGGTTCTCTGCCTCGTTTGCTGCTCGCATAATAATAATAATAATACATAATCGCTGGGCAAAGGGTTGGGGGTTGAAGCCAGCTTTTATTATTATTTCATTTATTTATGGAAGTCGTCTGGCTTATTTTCCACCATAATGTGGCTTAATTTAATATGCTTGCATTAAGTTTACACCAGCAAAATATGGCTTTACTTTAGACATAAAACTCTAAAACTCAATCAATATTGAGCCAGAATTCAATTCGAAAATATTTTGAGATAGATGCAGCTGGATGAGGCTAGTTAAAATTAAAAGATCAGACATTTAACTTAAATCTGGAAAAGTATTTGCAACTAGAATTTTGTTTAAAGATGTCAAGGATCACAAAGTTATCACGAAACGAAACGAAATCTAATGAATTAAGACTTAACATTAAACGAACAAACAGTTTGTTGTTAGTTTAAAGCAGCGGTGGGCACGAAATTTGACTTTTGGAGCAGTCCAACAACAACAACAACCAATGCTCGAGTCCATTTGGGGCGTTCCAAGCAAAAAAAAAATTTTTCTGGGATGATGTCTTCGAATTGGATGAAACTTGGACCAAAGGAAGCTTATTATGAGAAAAGGTTTAACCCCAAGATTTATTCAGCTTTATTGGTACTCTTTTGTGGAAGTTCTGCGCTAAAAGGGTAAAATTTTGAAATTTTTAAAATTTTGAATAACTCGAAAACGGTTTAAGATAGAGCTTTGGGATTTTTTTCAAATGTTCATGTTTCAAAAGCCCTTCTGAAAATTATTTTGAAAAATTTTTTTCCAACATTTCTTTGAAAAAAATTGATTTCCTTCAAAAACTTAGCAAAACTTAGCAAAAAGACCCATCTTTTTCAAAAGTTTTAAAAGAAAATATGTAGGAGATAGGATTGCTTAATTAGTTTTAAATATAATTGAATTTAAATGCCCCCCCCCTGCTCGTTGATGCAATTGCGGCATCTTATCAAAAAGTTATTCATTACTGCTTGGAGAGTTGAGACAGGAATAGCCGCAATTGTTGCTCGAATGAAATGCTTTAGTTCATTCAAATTTGTCGGTTTTGTTTTGTAGACTTCCTGTTTGAAAACCCCCAGAAAAAGTCAGGTGCAGTAAGGTCAGGCGACCTGGGGGCCAACGGAATGTGGAGTTTCTGGATATCAGCTTATTGGGGAATGTGAGCAGTTGCACCATCTTGCAGAAAGCATACAGAGTTGAAAGGAATTCGGATCTTTCGGAGTAATTTTAGAAAGATAAACTCTCTCAACATGCTCAAGTAAAGGTCTCCAGTAACAGTGACGGTGTGACCGTTTTCTCCAAAGAAGAAGTAGGGCCGGACAATGCAGCGTGATGAAACTGCACACCACACTGTGACACGAAGCAATTCCGTCTCATGGAGTATCTGTGGGTTGGAAGCACTCCATATTCGACAATTTTGTTTGTTTATGTTGCCGTTTAAGTCGAAATGGACCTCGTCAAAAACAAAAAGACCCTTCAACATGTTTTCGTCCTCATCCACCACTTAAAGCATCTTCTGGCAAAATTCCAAGCGAATCGGCAAGTCTGCTGCTTTCAATTTGTAGGCCATTTGAATTTTAAATGGGTATAAGTTCAAATCATTGTGCATAGTTGACTGCAATGACTGTCTGCTTATACCCATTTGAGCAGATAAGTTCCTTGTCGAAACTCTTGGATTGTTTTGTATGGCAGCAGCTACAGCAGCGATTGTTCTCTCCGTCCGAACTGTAGGGTTTCGATGGTAAGGTATTTTTTCGACTGTCCCACGCTCGGCAAAATTGTTAATAAGTCTCATTATGGTTTATCTGCCAATACTCTCTTTGAACCAAAACTACGGACTCCAGGGCGTGATAGCGGCGGACAATCCAAATTCTTGTTTCAGTGTCCCAGTTATCCATTTTCCTCAAATTTAAAGATCAATCTACAAAATAAAAAAAATTAAGCAGATTCATCAAATAGAAAAAAAGTAATTCAATTTTTTTTTTTTTTGGTAGCGGCTTTCATCAGCCACCCTGTAGTTTAAACGAAAATCTCAAGAGATTTCTGGGACACCCGCCACAGCGAATTAATCATCTGCCGAATGGACATTTAGCTCTTATGAGGAAATACAAAGAACAATGAGGTCATTTATATTATATAGAGAATAAACAAGGGTTCCAAACCTCTCGAAAATAAGTACTTATTCGGTTCGGCTTAGTACATGGTTTTTAACTCTAGCTGTACCGCGGTTTCGGTTGGGCTCAGTGGTTCACACATTATGAAATATTATGATTTCTGTCGTAATGAGACTTTTCCTCACACTACGGAAATTGAATTCCTATAAACCATTTAAATATCTTTAAAATCCTTTAAAGAATGTCCAAAATGTATAAAGTTTGATTTGCAGGATTCCTCTATAAGTTCCTAGAGGAACGCAGTTCTAAAACAGTTAATGACGGCTATAAAATAGTACGTTCCATGCATCTTACACACCCTTTTTAAAGTATTTTATGCGATTGGATTAAGCTAAAGAAGTTCTACAGAAAATTGAGAATATTGTCCTCTAGAGAACTACAAATCAATTACACTAGGCAACAAGGCCAGATGAAGGGTTGGTCAACATTCTAACAAGCACATATCTCCATTGAAAAAATCCAAATTTTTGGGATAGTCATTTCAAGCTAAGGAGTGGTTCTTTCCGTTGGTATCAAAGAGAGTACAAACAATAGAATGGAGTCCCCGAAAAACGCTTTTAAAAAGGGTAAAAATAGTCACTTTTAGCAACTTAAAGCTCAAATTACTACAAATCTGGACTATTTCTGAAAACGCAGTCCTGCTTAGCACACGGAAATCATCTAGAATCACTACCAACCTTTCAATATACTGGGAAAAAATCAAATTTGTTGCCTTGTGTTATCAACTTTCAAAAAAGGAATTCAGATTAATGACAGGTATATGAGTGTGGCCAGGTGTGGCTCAGCGGATAGTGTATGCGACCGCTGTGCAAGAGGTCTGGTTCGATCCCGCCTGGGACCCTAATGAAAAGTTTTTTCTTTGAAAAACTTACACACCCGGTTACCCTCACTGCTTTTGGCGCAAGCTTTGAAGTAATTAGACATGAAAAAGTTTCTCAAACTGCCGTTTGGATTCGGCGGTAAACTGTTGGTTCCATCTCTCTTGTGCGAAAATTAGAAGCACACAAGCCAAGAGATTAAGAGGAGCTTGGCTTTGGCCCTTTGGGCTGTGTCAAGCCAAATATTTTTTATAAAAAATATATTATGAAATCGGCAGCCAATTGAAGAGGCTTACAGGATTACATGTTGTACAATTTGTGCCAAGTCATCCTTGAAGGCAATATCAATTCGGCATCGCTAAGTATCAATTCGGTCTATCAGTGATCTCCCTTGTAGAGGGTAAATTTAATAAGTATAGCTGTCTAGAGGAAAGCGATTCACGTCTTAAAACTCGTCAGAGAACTGAACTGAACCGAACCGGTTTTCTTTGTGGTTTCGGTTTGGATCAGCATTTTTGAAAGGAAGCCGGTTCGGTTTGCGGTTCGGTTCACCAGCTGAAATAAGCGGTTCGGTTCGGTTCAGAGCCGGTTTGCATCCCTCTTGAAGAAGTGGAACAAGGGTAAAAAACATATAGCAACAATATTTTAATGCAGCGATGGGCACGTAATGGTCCGTAGAGCCCCCAACGCTTGACCCTTTATTCCTCTTAAAAGGCAATTAAGTACAAGCACCGTGATTTTGCGACGCAAGGAATTCGAAATAAAAAAACAAGGCAAGTCTTGTTTGTTGTAGTTTCAAATAGTTTTTAAAGGTCAATCGATTATACATATGTATCATATATATATGCACATTGTGCATAGATCCAATAGCAAACAATCGACACGTAATCAAACCAATCTTATCAAGCTGTCTTCACAGTGTGATAAAACAAGTATTCCAGCCCAATCACAATGCCAGGTCCCACCCTTCTTCTCACCACCACCACCACCATTCTTATTTTGCATTAATTCAATTACGTATACGCCGCATTGGCAGGCCTTTTGGCATTTACCAGGCCGTGTTATCATTTGCTGTCACATTGGACTGTTGCTCTTTTGTTTACTCATTGCCTAATTGCATGAATATTTTTGCATGGCAGCGCAATTTTGTTTATTGTTTTGTTGATTTTCAGGCCTCAAAATGTTCGTCCCCCCCAATTGAAATTTCAATTAAGCTAAATATTTACACTTCATTTGGCTCAATGTTTGTTAATTAAATATGTCAATTACAAAACGTGCAAACGTTTTGTATTCATAAAATGTTGTTAAGTATTTATTTGATATTCGATTAGTTTTAGATCTGATTGCTGTGCATTTGATGCATTGGACAACGGCAACTCAATAAGGTTGTCAATTTATTTTGTAATTTCATATTAGAGCCAACCGCCTGTTGACTGCCTTTGAACGGACATTGGAGCTCAAGTCGAGCGAAAGGCTGGCTGGCTGCCTTCACCAGTTTCCTGCTGCTGTTGCTGCTGCCACACAAAATGCATTTTCCGCATTAAAAATCCCCACCGCAAATGCTGTCCCTGGATAGTACAAAGGCAACAAATTGCTTTTGGGTTTTCTTGCATTTTGTTGTTTTTATTTAAATTGTTGTCAATTTGAAAATGCTTGCACGTACTTTGGGGAAGAAAATGAAATTAACAGTGCGTGAATGAATGAGGGGGGTTTTTTTTTTGTGTCTCACGTATTTAAGCTAATTTATGTGCTCTGTAACCTCATTAGGATGAGTGAAATTTCCATAATATTCCGTTTATATGGCCATTTCGAGACAGTTAAATGCACAATTAAATGCATAAATGGTGTCAAAAGTTTAACCATTGTGAGAGGCAGCTATAAAAAGTGAATTGCGAATGGAATTTTCACTGATGGCAACAATTAATTGTTTTTATATCAGATTTATTAAATGATTTAAGAGCATTTTTTTCTTACATATTTTATAGCATACTTTTGAGGATGAATTAAAGCATGAATTTCACAGATTTTAAGCTGGGGCATTGTTATTATTGTGTACATTCGATAGGTTGGATTGATGCCTGCCTTCAATTCAATTCTCTAAGCGCATTACCCATACGCCGAGTGGGTCACCCACCCTGGATATACACTCGTTTCAGTTTCAATTGCCAGCGCACTCTTTTGCTCCTCTGCCAATGTCATGACATTCACTTAAATGGCTTAGTCGTAAAGCACACTCATACAGAACTAATGCCATGTAAAATGCTTTGAAAATGCCAAATGCAACAACAACAACAACGACGAAAAAAGCATCTTTTAAGCTGAAGAAACAACAACACAAAAGCAAGCAAAAGCAAATGTAAAGCAAAGAAAATCCTTGGCGCTTTACTTTCATTTTGATTGCCTTGGCCAAAATGAAGTGCAAAAGTGCGAAAACGCTTGTGAAAACTGGGGGCCACAATTAAGACGGGGGCTGAATTTGAAGTCTCTGGTAGTAATTTAAAACACGTCTGGCAGTTGACTGTTAATTTTAGTTTTCTTCAAGTTTTGCTCTTAATATTTTATACTGTTGGTCGACCGTTCGTGGTTGGAAGACGCCTTCATAAATCAGCCACAGCCAGCTCCAGCTGGCAGCTGCCGGCTGACTGGCTGACTGGCGTTTGTAGTTCACACAGGAATATCGCACGCTTCTCGCTCCTCGACGGTAAGCAACAAATTGTCGGTCTCTGTGGCTAGTTGATAAATATGCCCGACAAACTGCGTTGATATGCTTGTCGGTGTTGGAGTTTCTTCGTTGGGGTTTTTTGGTTTTAGGAAGCTGCCTTAATTATGGCAAAACTTGCTGCGACATCAAGCATCAATTTTGGTTTGCAGCAAATATGTCAGGCGAAAGAGTGCACATTAGTGGGCAAAAGGAAATCATTTTGCACCTCAAAAAGCGGAACACTCAATTCAATCCGACATTCAATTCTCCCTGCCACAGTCTCTAAGATGCTCTGCCGAAGTTTTTATTAAATATTAAAGATGTTAAGTGATTTTCATACAACAATTCAATTTTCGCTTTGAACACTGCTAACCGAGTGATTTCCCAAACTGACCGATAGATGGCGCTCTTATGTGTCCATGTGGCGGCTCTGGCCACACTAATCTATCTATCGCTCAAGTGGAGCGCATTTTCCGTTTACACGCCATCGAAGAGGATATTGATCAGTTCGATTTTATCGTGGTTCAGCTTGAAGTGGATATTACAATAGTTAAATGTTGAAGATTTAGTTTCAAATCTACAAGTAAGCGATAAGTATGCAGCTCTCAAGCAACGACTGATCCTCATATTTGCCGAATCATCATCGTCAAAACTTCGTTGCCTACTACACGGTGGACAAACAGCCGGGCCAAAGCCTGCAGAAATCCTTACTCATTTGCGTCACATAGCGTCTCCCCCGGAGAATAAAAAACTTATTTATATTCTTATCCTGGCGGAATTTCTCTCACCAATACATCCGTTGCTAACAGTCTGGGAAGATGTAGACTTTGACAAGTTTGCTTAAATCGCTGACAAAGTGGTGGAAGCCAATACAACTCCATCTACCAACTAAATAGCCCCCTTCTACGGGAGCCACAACAGATTCTGATGTCAGTGTTATTTCATCGTCAGGTGCGTTAAAGGAATTGGCTCAAAACATTCAGCAACTCACACAGGCTGTTTCCGTTCCAAAAATTTAAACGCATAATGCTGCCGTCTAATATGCTTCTTGACTGCAGCAAATCATTAGCCAGCGTTACTGTCCATTTTCCAACAACTATGGAGGACAGTCGACTTCATATCAACGATCTCACAACACGAACTAGTTTATTCATTAACACAGGATCCGTGAGCTCTGCGGTTAATCAAAGACTTGGCTATCGCCACCACCCCCCCCAAAAAAGACCGTGAAAGCTACATTATCGGGTGTCCCAGAAATCTTGTGTATAAGCGGTTTCATTTCGAAATAAAACTGCTTGCCTTAATATGTGAAGTGTCTTTAAAATGCTAAGCTACTAGATTAGATGACAAACCGACTGCTTAAGGCATAGCATATTTGATGCGTACGGTTTTCCTTTTCTAAAATCTAGTAGCTGACATTATTCTTGCCACTTTACATATAAAGTTCTCCTAGTTAAATTAAAAATCTCTTCGCTTATACGAAAATCTCTAGAGATTTCGGGGACACACCCGTATATGTTACAAGAAATTACGCTCCTTGCTTGGAGCCTGAGCCCATTTAAAAAGTCCTCAACCGAGTCACATCGAAGCCCTGAACCGAGGCACCACAAAGCCCTCAACCGAGGCACAACAAAGCCCTCAACCGAGGCACCAGGAAACCAACCCATTCGAACATATGAGAGGAAACCTCGAGTACACTTCGTCTTAGCTTGACATGGTCACTGAGAGGGGAGTACTGTGGCGACTCTGGCCACACTAATATATCGGTCTCTTTAGTATGGTATCATCTCTAGTTGAAGAAGCATGGCTGCCGAAAGCCCAGGAACAGAACTCTTGTAATAACTTAGTTACGTACGCCGTAGAGCAGGTCGAGTATGTCATCCCCTCATACTTGGTTTCTTCCTAACAACCCCAAAATATGAAGATATGGCCCAAAAACCGGTTTTTGCATTTTTTACTCATTTAAATTGAAATAACTCGCGCATGGACTGATTGTTTATAGCCTTGGCAGTTCCGATAGCGACGAAAGGAATCTAAATTATGATAACACTAGGCAACAAGGTCCAGTATCTTGAATGGTTGGTAGTGATTCTAGATCTAGATTTCTTTAGAATTTTGTTGCTGGTTTATTACAAATGACTAGCCAATTTTACTGTTTTTAGGAAACGAAAAAATTTTAGAGTCTCTACCACCCATTGCATACTTTGGGGCACTAGCAATAAATAGGTTATTTTTGGATTCTTACAAAAGTGCTAAAAGAGGTACACTCGTGGACAAATATAATAGGTGCGAAGTTTTTTTTTAAATATCGATTTAAATCGTTAGAAACATAACATTTAATAAGGAAGCTATATTTTTTAATATGGTCACACTGTTTCGGTACGAATTGGGTGATTCGGAATTAAAATTAATTAATTAGCTCTCTGAAAAAAATTGTGGATTGTTTTATTGGTTAGACTGCAAACTCGGCTGGTCAATAAAATAGGTGTATGAAGCAAAACATTAACCTGTAGTTTATAAATACAATTATTTGGTTGCAGAAGGTAAGGTATAAGGAAAATACAACTAAATGGGGACTTAATAACCATTAAAATTGTATTAGATGGGCTGCAGGCGGAGGAGAGAGCTTCTCTCCGACGACTCCGTGATGAAGGAAAAACGTATAAATCCATTGCCATGTTAATGAAACGTTCACAAAACTTCGTAACCAATGCCTTAAAACCGGAAAAATAGGTGAAACTTGGGGAGCACCTAGAAAATCATCATCTAAGACCGACGATCGCATGGTTCAGTTGGTTAAACGCGACCCGTTCAAGTCTTCCAGGACGATTGCCAATGAAATTGGGAATATTGTGTCATCACGGACCGTTCGGCGACGATTGGCAATAGCAAACCTACCAGGTAGGATTGCTCGCAGGGTTCCTTTGCTTCGGTCGGCAAATTTACAGATGAGGAACAAATTTGCATTAGATCGTAGAACCTGGTGCGGAGCGGAGGGTGAGAAAAAAATGGCGTAATATCCTCTGGAGTGACGAAACCAAAATAAATTTATTTGGAAATGATAATAAGAAATGTTCTTCGTCCGAAAGGCAAAGAATTTGATCCCGAGTACCCTAAAACTGTGAAACATGGAGGTGGAAGCCTAATGGTATGGGGCTACTTTTCATGGTATGGTGTTGGTCCGATTCATCGTATTGACGGAATAATGGACAGATTCGTATACAAAGATCTATTGGAGACAGTGATGCTACCATATGCCGAGGATAATATGCCACTTTTATGGAGGTTCCAGCAGGATAATGACCCGAAAGGATAGGTTCCGAGAGGTTCAATTCCCAGACCTCAATCCCATCTCGAAAGTTTTGGGGTGAACTCAAAGTGCTAAACTCAAGTGCTAAAAGAGGTATATCTCCATTGAAAAAAACCGCAGAATTGTTAGGGATGGATTTCCCGAAAAACGCTCCTAAAAAGGTTCAAAATAGGCACTTTTAGCAACTTTAAGCTCAAATTACTAAAAATCTCGACGTGATGGACAATTTCTGAAAACGCAGTCTTGCTTAGCACAAGAAAATCATCTAGAATCACTACCAACCCTTCAAGATACTGGAAAAAGTCGAATTTTGTTGCCTTGTGTTATTTTTCTTTTCACAATTCCTTAGACGATTGTGCCAGACTGCTATCAGCTAATGTTAAAATTTTTCATAATTGGCATCTCAATCGGGCATCGCCAAAATATAGACGAAATAAGCAGGCGCACTTTAAAGAGTTTGATTTAAAAAAAAGTTTGATATTTGCTAGCATAAACGTAGTAGAAAAATTAAATAATGTTTGCAGCGATAAAATTTCTAAAAATTTCTGAAAAATGGTATGATATTTTTTGATGTTCTATGTAAATTTGCTGTGCTTCATTAAAATGTAAATAGTCATTCAGTTATGACGACAATTTCAATCAAAATTGAACGAACACCAACAGTTTTGTGTATATTTTCCTGGCCAAACTTGATGAATTTTCGGTATGCCTTAGTTAAATTTGCATTTAAAGCTTCAAATCTGCCAACAGCCGGCGCATGACAGCATTTTGCTATTCCCTTCATTTTTTGTGCATTATTTGTGTAACGTCTGCTTTGGTGCTGCCCCTGGTGAAACTGTAGATAGTGCACACGTGTGTGCCTGGAAATCCAAGTGACAATTGAATGCAGCAAAAGGCAGCAGTAGCAGCAGCAGCAGCAGCAGCCTGAGCAGCTCTGACAGCTGCTTGACAGGACTCAAGTTGGCATACCAGAAATATTAGTTACGACTGGACAGCAAGATGTCCCTGCGAAATATTCAAGAAATCTGTGTGAGCACGAAATTGTGCAAAATTGACAATACGACAAAACACTGTACGTTGTACGCATTGTCAATTGGAGGAGTCGGCACGTGCCCTGGCAACTTATTGAGATTGATCAAAATTGCTCGAGTTATGATTTTGGATTTGCCGAATGCGGAAGCTGCAGTGCAATACATAATTTGGCCAATAATCAAATTGTCAAATAATGGCTCCAAGAACTTTGGTCTAAATCAATTTCTGGCTTTGATGTCAACGCTCGCAAGGGGCAACGCGGCAGACCACCCGTAACAATGGCAGCAAACAAACAAAGACACAAATATTAAAAAATTTAAATTTGTTTTCGAAAAACGAAAACAAGGCCAAAAAACAAAGTCCCCAAGGTGAACGGCGGGGCGGGGTGGCAGGCAGTGGAAACGAAATAATATTTACCCAACGTGATTTTGTTTACCTATCTTTTCAAGCCCGAAACTGCCTGGCATGCTTAGGTACCTGCAACAGGAGCTGCCTCCCCCCCCATCCCATCCCATCCTACGCACATCCACATTTATATGGCCACAAATTGTTTGTATTTTGTTATTAGTTTACTCTCTGCTTATTCCGCTTTTCTTTTTTCATTTTTCACTTCTGATAAAGTGAAGTTAAGTTAATCCAGACATTTATTTAGCGGAAAAGCAAGCAGCAGTCGGGGAAACTTCAATGTGCCGCTCAAATGTCAAAAGGAAAGGACTTCATTTAATTAAAAACTTGCATGCAAAAACTTGGAGGGAAACGATTTCTTGCCATGTATAGTAGCAGTAGCTAGTTTTAATTAGTCCGACTCTTGGCTGCACACATGGAGCAGGGAACTTAAAGTTGTTCAGCAAAAATTAAAGTAAAGCCAGAGAAGAACGTCGAGTTGGTTGTAAAAGTATCCAGGGAACAATCTCTTTTGATGTCATGAGCTGAGCTGTGTCTGTGTGTGCCCTAAATCTCTATTATTTCAGAGGTGTACTTTTGGGTGTACTAATTTAATGCCTTTAACATGAAAACGACACGCCAGACGCCCAAGATGCCGCCTCTAAATGAAAGCAAATTGGGTGTAGCCAAGTTCTTCGAAGTAAATGAACTTGTCGCTGCATATAATTTCAAATGATGATTGTGGTCCCGTTGTTGTGGGTGACAATTGACTTCTAAATTCTAGCCAAGATGTCAAGGACAAAAGCATCTCCAGCCACAAAATTTTCAAATCGACTGGTTGACATTTGCCTAACCAAACTGCTTGGGGTCAGGTTATGGTCCGTGCAAAATGAACTGAACTGCTAGGCAACCAATGAAATTAAGTTGAAATATTTCTTCTGAATTGACTAAGTTAAGCTAAGTAAAAGAATTTTATCTGCGCTTTAACTTATAAATTAAGTCGCCATACGAACTGTTTGAAGTGCTGTGTAACGCCTGACGCTAGCGCCGTAGCGCCGATACACATCCAGTAATGTTGGCGATAGTGGTTTACATCGATAGTGCTATATATTTTTTTTATTTTCCATTTATTTATGGACTTTATTGTGGGCATTTAATTATTATTTTTGAACTACCTTAAAATCATTGAATCGAACTATCTCTTAGCTTTAAAATAAATATTCTCAAACAGTTTTACGATTTTTTTATGCTTAGATTTTGCAAAATTAAGATGTGGATTGGTAGCAAAGTCGGAGAATTCTTACGAAGCATTTGAAGTTGTTGGGAAAGGTTTGGCACTACTCCCGATCCTATCATCTCGTAGGGGCGCCTCCTTTATTTTCATTATGCTGTGACCAATACTATTTGACCGGAATTCGTAATTTCTAAAACTCGGTCACACTTTTGGTCACTTTTTTGATCACTGTCTTGTTCGCTGTTCGGTCGATGTTTTGTTCACTGTTTGGTCATTATTTTGGTCACTGTTTTGGTCACTGTTCTGGTCACTGTTTTATTCACAGTTTTGGTCACTGTTTCGAGCACTGTTTTATTCACCGTTTTGGTAACTGTTTTGGTCACTGTTCTGGTCACTGTTTTAGTCACTGTTCTAGTCATTGTTTTGGTCACTGTTTTAGTCACTGTTGTAGTCACTGTTTTTCGGTCAATGTTTCGGTCACTGTTTTTGTCACCATTAATCCTGCAGCTATGGCTGTCTTGCAAAGATCAAAGCTGCTGAATTTGCAAAGTCGAAGTCTGTCTGAAAATTTTTTTTTCCGCTAACAGGATAGATTTTCTATCGATAAGTCCAAGTGTCATCAATAGAACAGCTGATTGTGAGTGGGAAAAGTAACCGGCAAAACCTAAACTCTTTTTCAAACAATAATAAATTATTATTCTAAATAAATTCTGCTTAATAATATTTGTTTATCAGATGAATAGAATCCGAAAACAGGCCATTACATGGAGGATTTTACCGACCATGGAAATCGACACGCCGATCAACCTGGCAATTGCAATTCGCTTATCTTATGGAATAGTCATCCGGAAGATCGTGTCCTGCTTTGCTATTCCTTGTAGACAATTTTTAAGCACGTTAAAGTTGTCCCTCTCGACGCGGAAGCTTTCCCCAAAAATTGCGTCTGAGTTTTCAGGCACATCTCGTACCCAAAACACGCCATATCGCTTCGTCAATGGATGCAAGATTTAAATTAAAACAAATTCAACTAATAAGAATAATATGAACTTACAAATTGTGTGATTTTCGCTTTCTATTCTTCCGTTGGTACTCAATAATCAACGCATCGAAATGGTCCTCGCACTCTTGCAGTTGACATATGCACTCTTGATTTTTCTCGCAAATCAAGGGAACGCAGGTAAATCCATTTGTTACTTGGTAACTTTAACCATTCGCGTGTACTAAACATTCGTCAGTGGAACAAGAAATAATCACTTTTTGAGAATGGCCATGGAACAAGGGTATTAGTCACAGTTTTAGTCACTGTTCTAGTCATTGTTTTGGTCACTGTTTTAGTCACTGTTGTAGTCACTGTTTTGGTCACTGTTTCGGTCACTGTTTCGGTCACTGTTTTTGTCACCATTAATCCACCACCACCCACCTGCAGCTATGGCTGTCTTGCAAAGATCAAAGCTGCTGAATTTGCAAAGTCAAAGACTCTGAAAATATTTATACCCTTGCAGAGGGTATTATAAAATTGTCCGGATGTTTGTAACGCATTGAAGGAAGCATCTCCGACAACATAAAGTATATATATTCTTGATCAGCACGACGAGCTCAGTTGATTTAGCCCTGTCCGTTTGTCCGTCCTTCCGTCTGTCTGTCTGTCTGTTTCTATGCTATCTCCGCCGTCAGTTTGAAAGCTATCTTCACCAAACTTTGCACGAAGTCTTTTGGTACATATACGCTGCACATTTGTTGGAACCGGCCGGATCGGATGACTATAGCATATAGCTGTCATAGGAACGATAGATAGAAAAACTAGTTTTAGTGAGAAAAACTTTTTTTGTTTTTAATGGAAACGACTCCAAACTTCGTATTTCTTAGCTTACTATGCATTTCCATAATTCCACCAAATTTGGTCGAAGTCGGACATCTATATAGTATAGCTGTCATAAAAAAGTAGGGCCTGAAAAGTAGTCTTAGTTAGAAAAAGTTTTTTGTTTTGAATGGAAATATTCTCAAAACTAGCATGTATCTGTTTTATATGCTCCTACACTCAGAAAAAAATGGCGTTCTGAAAGGCAGCCCCATTTTCTTACTTTTTACACCCAATCCGCTCTTGATTTTTCCGTTCTTAAAACAAGACCACGTTCTTAATAGTATACCAAACGTTCTAGATCGACGAACAAATTAAGAAAACCCGTTTTCAGTTTGGGTCTTAAAAAATGAGCGACGAGTCCGACATGATGATGATCGCTAACAACAAAATATATTTAAAGTTTGTGATGAACTATGTTATATTATTACCAAAAACATGGCTAAGGATATAGTTTGAGTATCTAAATAAAAAATTTAATCAGTTAAACTAAACAGAAAACAAAATGTCGTTCTAAAATCTTGAACATTTGGTCATGGTTTGATTCTTATTCTCCGTTTATAAAAGATAAAATGAAATGAAAAAATATGCCACCACGGGGATTTGAACCCAGACCACGGCGCTCGAAATAATATCCTACCCACTGGCCAAGGATATGATTGACGTTGCCGAAATGCTTATTTACCACTGCTCAATAATTCAGGCTGAACTCTTTTATTCTTGTAAGGCAGCTATGAATCGCGAGATGGCCGTGGTCGAGTGCATACTTCCGTCTTTTCAGTTGCCAGGGTCCCGAGTTCTAGTCCCAGACAAGGTAAAGTGAAACAGAAATTTTTATGATTTAATAAAATTGAGCCAATATGACCGCTGTGTTTCTTCTGCTCCTCCTCATCCTCTCCACCTCTAGAGTAAAATACATACACCAAAAATTCACACCTCTAAAAAATGTGTGTTTTAAAATTTGTTTTTTTCTGGACTTACGAGAACAGTCCCCATTCGTTCTTAAAGCAAGAACGGAGCGTTCTTAAAGCAAGAACAGAGCGTTCTTAAAATTAGAAAATCGGTCTCAGAAAAAGCGTCCGTCGCTCTCAGTTCAAGAAAAAACGGTATTACCCTACTATTGAGAACGAAAAGACACGTTTCGGTACATTATGAACGGATTATTTCTCTGGGTGTACACAGTTCTTAACATTTTGGTCAAAATTGGATGACTATAGCATATAGCTCCCATTGGAACGAGCGGTCGAATTTTTGAGCGAAAGCCATTTCTGTAGCGCCCCTGTATATTATCAACTTTGACCATTGTTTTTAAAAAATGTATGCGTTTAAAGAGAAATTCTGCAAAATTTTGTCAAGTCAACAAAGTGCAACAAGTCAGTGCTAGCGACCCTAAACTCAGGCAATATTAATATTATATGCTTTCAGATAGATTTGCAGAGCTTGCAGAAAATCGCTGCCATAGATCCGATCGCTTGGAAAATGGTTCTTTGTGAGAAAAACTTTCTTGTTATCATTTTCAGCTTTCTAAAACTGTGCCAAAATTGATATCATATGCTTTCAAACAGATTTACAAATTTTGGTAGAGGTCGGATGACTATGTCTTATGGTTTCCATGGGCTCCGATGCGTCACAGTAAGAAAATTCTTAAAAGGGTATAGAAGATCGTCACAGCCAAAGTTAGCTTAAGCTAAGTTTTGCGCAGGCAAATAATTTGGACCAATTCTTATACAAATATGTCTTAATAGGCCTTTTTGGCCATATTTGAGAAAATAATTTGCGAATGAAACCATAGCTTTATTTTTCCTGAAAGATCAGTTTATACAAATTTTCATCGAAATCTGTGCTATATAAAAGCCTGTGTTAGCCTAGCTTTAGTGTTCCATATTTTGCATTGTTTTTGCAGTTTTAAAACTTACATTCTCCGTGTACTAGAACTTTAGGTATTTCTCCTTCTTTTCCACTTAGTTATATTAGTGATTTTAAAGCTACCAATTCATAAATGCGAAACTATTAAAATATAAATTGAAATATCATTTTTACCCTCCTACAGTTGCCACACAAATCAAACATCAACTTATTTTACCTTTATTTTAAAGGTCTGCAATGAAACGTTTTGTTTATTTAGTCGATTTGGCACACTCTTCCCCAAATCACATACTCGTACATTTGCAGACTTGATGAGGCCTTCGCTGAGGGGTCCGTCTCCTCCCGCATCAAGCGCCATTTTGCTGTTTCAGTTGCTCCTCCGACCTTGTCTTGGTATTTATGTGCCGTGCAGCTGTTGCTTCAACTCTCAACTTATTTCATTTTATGTTTGCATGTTGAATTTGCCATTTAAAGCTTTGCGAAAAAAAAGAAACACATATAACAGTTGGTTATTAATGTAATGGAAATTAATAAAGCGTAGAGCTTAAAACTCTTTTTAATCCAAACGTGAAAGTATTTATCACTCGTTCACCTGACCCTGTCTGCCTTGAAAGTTATGCACATTTTATGGCATTAATTATAAGCACAGAGAGCGGCATTTGCTCTGCTTATTGTTGCTGTTGTTGTTGTTGTTGACATTAATAAACGCTCATTTAATGGAATTGCCAAACGTGTAGCTACATAATTAATTGTTTACATAAATTATAAACGCTCGCCAAATTACACACAAAAACTCCCCTGAATTTATGTGACTTTAAATATGATTTTTGTGGAATTATTAATGGAAACTGAATGCACTTAAGTGCCTTTCCGTGAAACACTTCAACTGCTTTCACTGGCAGCAGGAAATGGCAGGCAAACTCAAGAGAGAGAGAGAAAGCGAGAGAGAAAACTTATTAAATTTTTGCTATTTTCATTCCAACAATTAGCACTCTTAACCTGGTCCTGCAAGTTGGGAAAAGTAGTCAGCAGCATTGAGCCTGAATGGGCTGAAACTTGAATAAGTAATAAAATAGTTGGCCTCTGCCATCCATACCGACGATGAGGCTTCAGAATGCCCAATGGGGATATTTGCAAAATGCTTGACCAACTTTTTGAACTGAACTGGGCAACTCTTGATGCAATTCGCAATTGTTTGCAAGTGCAGTGGACTTTTCAGCTTAAATTGAGACTTTATAATGAAAGAGAGGTAGAATGTTGCATTATATAAATGCTTATTTAAACCATTAGCCTTTATCACTCATACGCCACATGGAATAGTGTTTAAACAGTTCAAAAGAGAAACTCCTTTTAAACAAGTCACCTAACAACTACGTTTTAGCTGATGCTCTTAGCCTTAACCCACTCAACTTGTCTGACACTTACTGCCCCTGACAAATTGTGCTGCTCAGGTCTTTTGACAATTGCCCACACACACACACACACAGCTGGAGCTGGACCACAATGTCACAATTTACAAATCCAATCAAAATTTGCACAATTCACACAAAATAGATGATAAATAACAATAATAATAATATTTCTTAAATAAATCTCTCAGTGGTCATCCCCAGACAGTTGGCCAAAACTCAATTTGCTGCATCATAAACCAGATAAGTAATTAAAATATCTTTAACATTTCCAGCTGCGATCATTTTTTGAGCAGATGTGAATTTCATCTATGAGTCCATATTTTATTCATAGCAAATGCAAATTTGGGAAACGCCACACACAATGCCTGTTAATATCACGCATTTTGTTGTTGTTGCAACAATGGAAATTACAGGCGCACAATTTGCATTAAACAAACACACAATGCAAAACACACTTGCAACACAAATTCACAAATTTCGATACTGTAATTAGAATTTGCATATTATTAGGGGACTTGACATTTGAATTGGTTATGCAATTCGGCAGGAATTTGGGTGAAGAGGGAAATCAAAATTAAAGGAATTTCCTCATAATGCTTTGTCGCCTTTTGATTTGTCAAATTGGCATTAATTATTCTTTACATTTGCATATAACTACATAAGTGAGCCAGAGAAAGTCAATATATTTCGTTTTTTTTTGGCGGAAACCCCAAGGCTGTCAATCAAAGTCAGGGCAAGTTTATTGCACTTGTAACGAAATGGGAATTCAGCTCTGGGGCAGAAGGTAGCAGCTCTCTACCCACAGTTATTTGTTTGCACATAAAAATAAGCCACAGCCACAGCCAGAGCCGGAGCCAATGCCCCCGGGAGCGGCATGAGGCAAGTTGCTTGCAACATGGAATATATTTTAAATTGTTTTCAACAAGGAATTTTCATGTGGCATAGACAACACAACCCAGACACGTGCACAATGCAATCAATTTACGCTCGAACTAAGTTTGTGTGCCATAGCCCAACGACTTATTCATTATACAGAAAAACAAAATTAGCCAGAACTATGACGATGAAAGTCGAGCCGAGTCGAGCAGAGCAGAGCAGAGCGGAGCGGAATCGAGTGTAGCTTTGTGTATGTTGCTAATTGAAATTAATTAAGTGCGTACGATGCTTTTGATGAAAGTCATGGCTGATTGCCTTGAGAATTGTGCAGGGGCCAGGCCATTAAATGGAATCGCCTGCATTTCGTTAAATATGGGAGAATGTGGATAAGAGGCACAGGCGAAACTGTAAGAAGTAGAATGCAAAATAAGCTCGTGTTTTCCCGATTCTGGTCGAAACCTTTGGGGTCAAAGCTTTCTCAATAATTTAAAATAAAATATACTTTTCCTGCACAGAAAAAAGATCCAAAAAAGATCCATTTGGAATGGATATGTCTTAAATATCCTTTTAATCTTCTTTAATATCCTTTCATCATCATCCAACTGAGCTGAAAATCGTCCAAAGGATATGAAAAATGGTCATCCTTTGGATGATTTTCTGCTCCGTTGGATGATTAAAAGGATATTCAAGACATATCCATTCCAAATGGGTACAAAAATCATCAAATGAATATTTTTTTCTCTGAACGGTCGCTGGATGCTTTAATCTACAATGCCAATGCATATACCTATCGACTAACCTACACATGGAGCTTAATAAGAAGATAGAATTTGGCGCTCTTTCAATTCTCAAAACTTAATGATAGTGTGACAGCAATTGAAAGCGCTCTGACGAAGGCTTTAGCCATAGTGGCTGCCGAAACGGTACCGTCAGCGCAACCACAGCTGCTGTTCATGTTTATATGTATCCTAATCAATCCTCGACCTTGAGCCGGCTAACAACCACTGTGATACGATGTGTGTTCAAAAAGTATCGCGAATTTTGTGTTTTTTCAAAAATTATCTTGGGAATACGGTGGCTGCGGCATCATTAGTGTGTTGGTTTTGGCCAAAAAGTCGCGCACAAGCAACGATGTGTGAGCAGGGGCGTTATCGTGGTGCAAAAGCCAATTTTGTTCTTCCACAAATCCGGGCGTTTCTGGCGGATTGCTTCGCGCAAATTGCGCATAACTTGCAGGTAATATTACTTATTGACCGTTCTTCCCTGTGGCAAGAACTCATGATGCACCACGCCCCTGCAATCGAAGAAAACTGTCAGCAAAACTTTCACATTCGACCGAACTTGGCGCGCTTTTTTCGGTCTTGGTTCGTGCGGCAGCTTCCATTGAGATGATTGAGCTTTGGTTTCCACGTCATAACCATAAACCCACGATTCGTCACCAGTTATGACCCTCTGGAGCAAATTTGGGTCGTCGCGGACAGAGTTTAACATCTCATTAGCAATGTTCATGCGATGCTGTTTTTGGTCGCAATTGAGCAATTTTGGTACGAATTTCGCGCCGGGACCCGTCTCATGCCCAAATCATTGATAAAAATCGAATGGCACGAGCCAATCGATATGTTTAGGTCCTCAGCAACTTCTCTAACGGTGATTCGACGATTGGCCAATACCATTTTCTCCACTTCATTAATTTTTTGTCTGTTGTTGAAGTGATCGGGCGTCCGGCACGCTCTTCGTCGTTCACATCTTCTCGGCCTTCTGAGAACATTTTGTACCACCGATAAACGTTGCTTCGGTCCAAGGTAGCTTCTCCGAATGCCACAGTCAACATTCGGAATGCATCCGCGCACTTAATTTCGTTTTTCACACAAAATTTGATACAGGTTCTTTGATCCATTTTTTTGAATAGGTAAAAATCGAAGACGATCCAAAACACGTGCAAGCAAAGCAGCTGTCAACAATTAAGTGAACATTCAAAATGGCCGAGTTTGTCGGCATAAGTGAGAGACATGAGTACCAACATAACGCCACAAAAAAATCGAAATTCGAATATACGTAACCCGCGAAAATTCAAAATTCGCGATACTTTTTGAACACACCTCGTATACTGGCTGCATTTGCTTCTGTTGAGCGACCGATTGTATCCAGGCTTCTGCTGTCCAGATGTTTGTTGCTGCTGCTGACTATGGCTGAAGCATTGCCGAAGCGCACGCTGAATTGGTGGTGTTGACATATGAGGAAGCATCTGCTGAGTTGGCTGGTTTGGTTGCTGCTGTTGACTTTGAAAAGCTTCAGGTAGATGCATTTTGAGCATCTCAATATATCTTTTCCTCGTTCCTGCGTGCCTGACAATTTTACTGGCTTGTTCATTTGAATGGTATCGAATACGGTCCCAATACTTCGCACAAGCCGTTTCATATGTCTTAACAATCGGATTCACTCTCAGATCCTCTCTAATCGTGCGATTCCTGACATACCAAGGTGCATCCGTAATGGTCCTTAATATTTTATTATGCGCAACCTGAATTCGGTGAAATTGGGACTCACAAATCAGAGAACCCCAAACTGGAACAGCATTCTGTCTCCTAGTGTGCGGCGGCACCAATACTGGCGCCAGTTGTCGCACTTAGTCGGTCAAGCCCGACTATAACATACTCTGTACCTATGAAGTGCTGCCCATAATTTTTTGTTTTCCTTATAACTCGAATATTGTTCATCCGATCATTAAAATTCCTTTAGCGGATCGATAAAGAATCCCCAATACTAAATATGTCCAGAAGGTTCGAGCGGTCTATCTATAAAACTGTAGGAAATATGACGTTTTTTTGTAGCGGGTGCGGGAGAGGGCCAAAATTGAAAATAAACTTGACCTGCCTGCAAGTATAAGAAACATATGTTCCATACATGTCAAACCTCTATCTCTTACCATCTTTGAGATCTGTTTGTTCATACGGACACTTTTGCATAAACTTAATACAGAGTACCTCTGGTACAGAGTATAAAAATCCGTTCAAAATCTATTCGTTCGTTGACAAAAGTAGAGTAATCCCGCTTTTTCGTCAACTGTGAACGGCGGTGTTATTTTAAGAACGCAATTTTAAAACCCGTTGTTCGATCTTCATTAACGTTTAGGTGTTACGTTATTACCATTTTGTGCTCAACTTGGAAACATTTTGGGGTCATTTTACAAACTTTCGGGCTTCTTTCAGAAACATTTTGCTAACGTTTTGAGACCACTTTGTGCACATTTCGGTAATATTTTGGGAATAATTATGGAACATCTCGGTCTCATCTTAAGAACATAGCGGTCTTCTTTGGGGATCACAGTGAGTTCAAATTTCGAGCATTTTTGGGCCAATTTTGGAAACATTCAGATTATTTTATATGAGTGATTTTAAAACATTTATGATATTCAAACTAGCAAGTTCTAGCCGGCTAGAGGTCATGTTATGTTTTCACTTTAAGCAGGCAAACACATATAAAAACTTACTTAAGAAAACAAAAAAAAGAATTTTTACAATAAAGTCATATAACTTATGCAGAATCCAAAAAACTTTGTTCCACTGAGCTAATGTTAATAAACGAGGAAACTTTTGAGTATAAACGCGTGCTCTGTGACTTACCATGAACCATTAAAAGCAGGCTACTCCAATTATACATATTCTTTGCGTTTGTAGTTATATACAGAATATATAAAAAGCAGCTGTACTGCAATTGTAATGCAGTTTGCGAATGGGAAGAAAGATGCATGAAAACTTTTAAAACAATATTAGTTCAAGTTCAAATTGCGATTTTATTTTCCAGAACCGCCACCAAAACAATAATTATTTTGGCTCTCTCTCTTTCAACTTTTTTCTTGCTCGTCGTTCTCGCAAAAAAAAACTTGAACATAAAAGCAGCGAAAAAAAACTGAAACAATTATTTATTAAGGCGTAAGCCCAAAACTCAAAGTGCTCTCGAACTAAGCCAATTAAACACACAGAGCTACTACAGTGAACTACAAGAGCAAATAACTCATTTGGCAAGTTTCTGCCCCACCACACACACACACAGAGAGAAGACACCTTAATATATTTATTTCGCTAGAAAAACAACGACGTGACAATTTTCAACAAAATCTTAAGACCAAGGCCAAGTAATCCCAAATTGATGAAGGTTCATGTTCAATGCCAAGCAAGCAATTATTATTAACTGTGCCCCAGGGTGCCGAGATCAACTTCACTGAATCCGCATCGACATGGTTGGTCCCCAGGCGGTGGAAAAAGAAGAGAGCACAAAACTTGTACGTGTCCGGCATTAATACCTGATTTGGGCGCAACTAGTGGACTAAGACTCTGGCCATATACCTGGCCATTTGAATATGATTAACACGCGATTGTATCCAGGCTGCACATGCAATCAACGCTGGGAAACTCATTTAGCCAACGCCAACCAGATTGGCTACGTAATTGCTCATAATGGTTCATTATTGCTGGCCAACCATTTTTGTTTGCAACGGAAAATCAATGGCAAATGGGTCCGTTGCCTAGGTGAGGATTAGCTGAACAGGCAACGGGCGGCAGCTGCACTTTAAATGAAAATTCCAACGAAAAATTCCCAGCCATTCAAAGTCAGCGTAGCATAAATTCGAAATTTTGAGCAAATGGGAAAACACATTAAAGCATCTTTTCAGGCTTAAGGCGGCTGGAGCTGTTGCTGTTGCTGCTGCAAATATTTGCATAAATAATTCAGTCGGCAAAACACAGGAAGAGGAAGCTGAGTTAAGGTGGGTGCTAAGGATTTGCTGGTGCTGCTGCTGCTGCTGCTGCAGTTTCCTCTCAACTGGAAAATTGTAAAATAAAATACTAAGGAAATTTGATATTTTTGTGTGCAGGTAAACTATTGATTAAAGTGGTTTTATGCAAAGTCATCTCATATTCTCATATTTATTATAATTACATGTTTGGCCCTCAAGTGCCAACGGTTTGTGTCTGTCAAAGGAAAACGCTCTGAAAATGTTTTTATTACATTTTCCACTCGGTCCTTCCTCACAGTCTTGGAGGACGTTGGCCCACGTTGGCCCACACACATAAATTAAACGATATATCATGCTGACATCTTAAATATTGTTAAAAACTGTCACGTTTACGTTTTCTTTGCTTACTCATTCAGTCGTCTGCTCCGCCGGATTTCAGTTCTGACAGTTAATGGACCATAAGAAATTCAATTAGAGCCGTTATGCTCGGTTGTTGTTGCTGGTGCTCCGGCTCTGTTGTTGCTATTCTTATTGTGGCATTATTTTTATTAATGATACTTTACGTTTTGTATGCATTACAAAGCCAAAAAACAAGAAAGAGAACGAAAAAGGCCAACGAGGCGGAGCGATTGTCTATGTGTCTATGGAAATTAGCCAGGGCGCACACAAAAGTATGCTATGGAAAATATGAGCGTGGGATTAGGCCGCTCTTTGCATGTGTATAGGTATTAGAGATGGTGGAATCATTCATTCTAGGATACCAGGTACGCTTTTCGAGATTGACAGATACTGATTTTTAAAAGTACTTGAGGCCGTTTTCGAAAAGAAACGATTTATTTAGACTAACGAATTTGATGGTATTCCCTGGCCCCTCCGTTTTTTTCTTATCTAAAAAATATCGGTAAAAAAAAGTCAAAGTTCTCCCATGTCAAACTCTTTTAACTTAACATTGCGTTGTTAAGGGCCGATTTCTTATCTTCTACATAAAGTTATATGTCACATAACCTAACAAATAACAATACAATCTAAGTTTATCTGACACAAAGCAGCTATTAAGAAGATTAGAAATCGGCCTATTTAATTGTTTTTTTTATTGGAAAAAAAAACACGACAATAAAATTGTTCGTCTTTTAAAACAAACCATCCAGACACCCAATTTTCGACCTCCTCGTAGGAATGAAAGTGCTGCTCAGCCAATGCGTGTCCCATCGATAAAAACAAATGGTAGTCGGAAGGAGCCAAGTCTGGTGAATACGGCGGGTGGGGTACAGCTCCCAAGTGTTTTGATTGTATCCTGAACCGGTTTTGCTTTGTGTGCCGGTGCATTGTCATGGAGCAAAATCTCTTGTGTCTTCTGGCCCATTCTGGTCGTTTCTCGATCAATGCATGGTTCAAATTGATCATTTGCTGTCGGTAGCGATCAGTATAAACGGTTTCACCAGGTTTTAGGAGCTCGTGGTACACCACACCTTTCTGGTCCCACCAAACACACAGCATTGTCTTCTTGCCGAATCGATCTGGTTTTGCTGTCGATGTTGATGGTTGTCCCGGATTAACCCATGATTTTTCCGTTTAGGATATTTGAAATAAATCCCTTTTTCATCGCCAGAAACAATCCGATGCAAAACCGATTTTCTTTCGTGTCTTTCAAGCAAAATTTCACAAGTGTTTTTTCGCTTTTCCATCTGTCTTTCATTCAATTCATGTGGCACCCATTTCCCAGACTTTTGGATCTTTCCCATAGCTTTTAAACGGTCAGAAATTGTTTGTTGTGCAGCATTTAACATTTCTGCCATTTGCTTTTGACTCAAAGTGTCATCTCCATCCAATATCGTGTGCAATTCGGCGTCTTCAAACTTTTTTGGTGGTCTTCCACGTTCTTCATTTCTTCATTCATTATTTCTGAGCCGTTGAAACCATCTTTTGCATGTTGCTTCTGATAGAACATGATCACCATATGCCTCGACAAGCATTCGATGCGACTCTGCAGCACTTTTCTTCAAATGAAAACAAAAAATTAATGCTTTCCGCAAATCATCACTTTCTGGTACAAAATTCGACATTTTTAACACGATGAAAAAATATGATGTTGTCTGTTCAATGACTTGATTTCGCTACGCCGCCGTCAGTATATACTGACATCACATAAAACCGATATAGTTTTTCTTTTCCGACCGGCTTTGGGTAACATTACCTTTATCGCTATCGCTATCGCTATCGCTATCGCTATCGCTATCGCTATCGCTATCGCTATCGCTATCGCTATCGCTATCGCTATCGTTATCGTTATCGTTATCGTTATCGCTATCGTTATCGTTATCGTTATCGCTATCGTTATCGTTATCGCTATCGTTATCGTTACTTTGTTATTTTTTATTGTTATTTGCGTTATCTTCGTTTATTATTTATTCTATCCTTACAAACCAAGTTTAAAGCCTTTCGGATGAAAATCGGTTTTTGGCTGCTGAGTTTTCCATCAAACGTCCCAACATCAGAAAATTTTGGCAATGTGACATTAGCTTTCAGTTTTTGCTGCTACTTTTTTATATATTTCCTTTCCATATATTGATATTTAGCTAAGCTATTCACAAACTGGGTGTGGTTGAGTGGTTAAAATTGATTTGCAGGTTCGAATCCTTGTTGAGAATGATTTGACTTTTTTCAGTTCACCCTAACGGCTCAGCGAAATAAAAATTCACATAAACGGACGGTCAAAAATCCTGGGTATTTTTCTACTTCGGAAAGCCGAAGTGCTCATTAATTGCTCAAAGTCTAAGTGCCGCACTATGTTTCAACGGTAAAATCAAATGTTCCAAAGAAGAAACTAAAGACCAAAAAAGGAATGAGTGTGACGGGGGCCTTGATGTGAAACATGTTGTATGCGATATGCTTCGCCAATCACATTTTAGTGGTTGTGTGTTACTATTAGGACTGCCGAACCGGTTGAGCCGAACCGGTTCGAACCTGGAATTCTTATTTTTATTATGCTGGGAACCGTACCGTGAACCGTACCTCTTTAAAACTAAAAGCTGAACCTGAACCTGTTCTGAACCTAAAAGTTCGGTTCGGCTCAACAAAAATTATAGAAATGAAAAACTTTGACCTGCGGTCTAGCGACTTCTTTTGTTAGCTGATCTGTTTTGAACGAGTGACTCTTATAACCGGCAGGAAAGCTCAATTAATCTCCACCTATAAAAGCCTTCGACTCCAAAGTTTATTAAATGATTAACAAAACAAGAGCTTTACATTAAATTGGTAGTATTTCTCATATGTAGACTACGAAATGGAAATTTACAGCACAGTAAATTATATTTTCCGACCCAAAAACGACCAAATTTCCATGCTCTTCACACGATTCGATCGTTTTTAGGTGTTTGATACTCAGTACTCGATTCTAAGAACTCGATACTAAGTACTCGATATTAAGCACCTGATACCCAGTATTCGATTCTCAGTACACGATTCTCAGTACTCGATTCTAAGTACTTGATACTAAGTACTGGAAACCGTGTACTAGATACTCAGCACTCGATGCTAAGTACTCAATACTAAAAACTCGATCCTAAGTACTCGATATTCAGTACTCGATTGTAAGTATTCGATACTAAGGGCTGATTTCACATCTTCTGCTTTGATAAATTTGGTATAGGGCTATGCAGAAGATGTGAAATCGGCCCTTAGTACTCTATACTCAGTATTCGATGCTCAGTACTCGATTCTAAATGCTCGATTGATAAGCAGGGCTGCACCCAAAGGTTCGGGAATGTTCCCGTTTCCGAGTGGAATGAAAAAGTAAAACGATCGCAATTCCGAATCGTTTTCAGTTTGGTGTTCCCGTTTCCGAGTGAAATAGAAATCGATTCTCTTTTCGAATGAATGTTCGAATCGCTTTCGAATTTAAATTCAGCCATAAGGCAGCCTTGGCAATTTCGATCGGCAATGCGCATGCGCTGATTCGGATTGCGAACAGCTCGGTTTCATTTCGATCGTTTTTAACTTTCGTCTGCATGCAATTTTCTGATGTACAAATTTAATAAAAATGATTTTAAATCAAAAATATTGCCCAAGGCTCGATATATCAATGAATACCGTTGCCAAGAAAATTTGCGTTTACTTTTTCATTCCATTGACTTTGAAACCGAAATTCTTGATCAAATAAAAAATTGTTTCTACATAATAAAAATACTAACTTTGTGGAAGGTCAGCCGGCTTCAGTCCTTGCACCAGCTGTATTTTGTATGGTTTAATATCGAGGTCCTTATGTAAAATCTTCCAGGTGTTTGAATAAAACAAGCACAATTGTTGAGAACGGCGACGAATTGACATATGGCACTCTCCGCATACGGGATGGTGGATTAATGTCCAATAAAGTCAAAACTGGTGGGAAATTTGAACACAATAGCTTGAATAGCCTGTTCGATGGTTCAATTATGACGACCTTAAAATGGACGTAATTTGCGAAACACATGATTGGCAAGCAAGCTTGTTATTCTATTCATGGTGAAATAGCAAACCTTACTAAGCATTTTTGGCGTTGCCACATGCTACGAATCATGCGTGAGGTTTCAAAAAATTTACACTGATAAACCAAATAGCAAACAACTCATCCTTTACGAACTTAGGAAGGAACAGAGTATATAATAGTCGGGCTTGACCAACTTTCTTACTCGTTAAAATAACGAATAGTTCTCCTTTTTGTGTTGCTTTTGGGTAAGCTTTTAAGCTTGCTGTCTGATTTTATTTAGTTTTTATTTGATCAAAACACGAAAACCAACCATAAAATGAAGTTTGCCAGGATGAAAATCGCTCATCTCTAGTGCGTATTTACATCGTAATTAACCACCCTTAGGCAGCTATTCTTCCGTAATTCTATTTTTAGAGTAAAAGACGAAGAATCTTAACCGTTCAACTGACAATTGGCCAACGTCAAGCATTTTAATTGGGCCAAACATCAGCGATAAGCAAAATGGTAAACAAAACTGACAGACGAAAGCCAGAAAAAAACACCCCCACTCCCCCACCTTCCCATTCCCACTGGCTGTCTGTTTTGTCAGTTTTACGCTGTGTGTGATGTTGCTGTTGTTGTTGTTGTTGTTGTTTGCTTGCGTGGGGCGTATTTGCTTACGTGATTGTGCACTGGCGGTTTCTTGGCCGCCTTCATTAGCGCTTCCGTAAACTCAGTGACACCTTTTCTCATTTACATAAGCCCAACACACACACACACACACATACGTTAATCAAGTGCTATCTCCACATTTGTCTTAAAGCTTTATGCGGTCGTAAGTTTAGCACAAAATATGGTCCCCAACTCCTGATCCCATTTACCGCCTTATTAACTTGTCGGCATGCCTGGGCTTATACTAACAAATCGATCAATCCTGGCCACTTTTCTGCTTTTCCTTTTACTTTTGCGCTACGATTTGATAGCTGCAAATTGGTTTTTCTACTTGATGCCAGTGCAATGCGATACAAAAAAAAAAGAAGAGCAGAAGTGGAAAAATCTCAAACGAGACGAGGCGACAATGCAATTTATAAACTCGTCGTCCCTCGAATGTATGCTATGATTTCTTTTGCCTGCTCCTCACACTTCACTGCTTTGGCATTTCAATTATGGCAAAAAATAAACTACTTAGCGGCAAGTGGCAAACAGCAGCAGCAGCCAAGTCTATGAAATTATTTAATTTCCAGCCATATTTATCAATTTATTGAAGCTGCAGCTGCTGCCATGGCTTCACTTTGGTTGCAATTTTTGGTCGATTTCCAATTACAGCTCAAGCATTTCTCCCTTTGTTAACATTTTGTTTGGCTGTGGCTCGTCGTTAGATTTGTGCATTCAGCTGTAAAGATTCCATATACTTCAATTAAACAAAATTTTCGATTCAATAGACAGCACACAAGTTGCGATTCGAGGTTGAAGGGTAAAAAATAGAGCATTTTCTCAAATTGGCATAAAGTTGTAACGAGCTCTTAAATCAATACCCACTCCGTCTTACACTATTACACAATTAATAAATTTCTCTTTTTGCATGTTACAAATGCCTTTGGCTCTGCATTACCCGTCCCCACTTTGAGCCTGAGTAAATTTTTGCCAAACTATTTCAATTTGCATACCAAAATATACAGCAGGCCAAAAGCCTTTTGTACGCTTCTCGTGCATAATTGTCTTTATTTGCACTAATTAAATTTTAATGTTGTAATTAAGTCTTGTAGTTACTTTTTTCTTTCTTTTGTAAGCCAACTGTTTAAACTGTTGTTGATTGACCAACAGAGTTCACTTGAGGTAAGCATTTTTGGACTGCAAAACCTACAATTTGACTTGACCACAAAAGCCCTTGCAAAATAACTAAAAACAGTACGAAAAAAAGGTGGAAGTTGGTTGTAGTTATGAGTTACGGCAAAATGCAACTCGTGCATGTGTAAAAACCAACTTTTGAGTGCCACTACTGCAAAAAACAATGCTTCATTTGTTTAGATTGCTCAAAGTGCACTCCAACTAACTGGACTGAAGTTTAAGCTGGCAAATGTACATATAACAAAAAGAGAAAAGTTTTAATTTTAACTTGCGACCTTTTTTTGCGAGCTCTTCTTAATGTCAAGTTTCCTTTTCCCAATTTTGCATCTTTAAAAAATAAAGGAAAGAAATTTTGTTTTTACTTTAAATGAGAATGGTGAGACTGGCAAGGCAATTCGAAGTGTTTACCAAATTCAATTCGAGTCTTTCAAGAAAATAGAATATATTTGGGGAAGCAGCTAGGTACCAAATATGGTGGAATCAAAGTAACAAATTATCAGCATCGCTTGTACATCCTGAATGATACACATAAAAAGACAAAATCAGCTTATAAAGGATATTCAAAATAGCCATTTTAAGATCAAAGCTTCAAAGGAATAAGAAATAATGTCAAAAGGATTTTTTATGCTTCAAGTATCGAATTTTGTAGTTGGTAATCGATATACCGATAGCCAGACAGTCAAGTATGACCGTAGTTGGGAAAGAGAAAAACACAGTGAACATCAATTTTCGACATCGTCGTGCTGCTTCATTCGACAAAAAAAAAATGAAGTGAAAACCAAAAAGTGAATTAAACACCAAGTAATGTACATGATGTACTCAAAATATACTTTAAGAATGGTTGGGAAAACCATCGATAGCACTATCTTTAGACCTATCGATGCTATCGGTGGTGGAAAATATGACAACTATCGATTGTCATGGCCCCCAATCAATAGTAGTATGTTGATATTAGAAGATCAGTCAACATTATTATGCTTCTTGTGTAACGATATCAATGATTATTCCCATTATTTGCTGTCTACATACAGCTACTTTAAGCAGCACATGCATCTGAAAACAGAAGAAGGTCCAAATGGTCTGCCATGTGCTTCTTGAAAAAATAAATACCAGACTTTCCCACTATTTCGGGAACCGAACTATGACCGCAATAGCTAAAACTTCGACCAGAGAATAAGAAAGGACGAATTCTGAATTCATTTAATTGAAAATGAACTGGAGTCCCTAAAGCTGTATTTTCACTTGTATAGATCTTGTAAGAAATGGGTGAAAAATACCTCAGTTTACTGTGAGTTGGCTTTCAATAAACTCATTTGAGAAATATACGACTTTTCCACTGTGGATGCTAGTGGTATGCAGTAGTGGATGCTATTAAATCTCTAAGAGTTTACCTGGAGCAAAACAACACTCAAAGAGAACCCGGGCTTCTTGAACTTTAGAAGGTGAATAAAATATATTTAAACAAGAAAAAAAGTCGGTGAAGCCCGACAATAATATACCTGGGTTCCCATAAAATTGTTTGTTTTTCTTATAACTCGACTATCGTTCGTCCGATCTTTACCATTCCTTTGGCGGATCGATAAATAATCCTGATTACTAAATATGTACAAAATTACGAACATTCCATCAATAAAAAAATGCGAGATATGACGTGGTAATTGTGGGAGGGGGCGAGGCCAAAGTTGAAAAATAACTTGATCTGCCTGTAAGTAAATAAAAGACCTCCTACTGGGTCCTTTACTAAAATCATTCTTAACTTTATGATCCTAAATTAATGTCAACATTTTCGAAAAAAGTAGAAAATACCAGACTTTTAACCATCAGATCTGAGCACCCCGGTCATCATAATAAATCTAAAAAAAACCATTGATTAGAGTATTTAACACAGCTATAAAAATCAGAAGGTCCATTCGATAGTTCTTTGTAGTTAAGTGAGAAAAATTAACATTCAACGGTTTTTGGGTCTTTAGATCTTCCGATTCTGGGGGTCCCCCAGAAATGCCAAGTAAGAGAAAATGTTATTTGCCAGCTAAATACTCCATAGCAAACGCTTGGTCAGTTTTTGCCAGCTGTCCCCTGCAATAAACTTTTTGACTGAAATTTCAAATTAAAGTAGGCAATAGTGTTGGGTAATTGGTGTTCATTTCACTGAACATGTTCACTTGTTCTTTTTTTTTCAAAGTGAGTCAACTCACTTAAGTTGTTCAGTTGTTCACTTTTTCAGTTGTTCACTTGTTCAGTTGTTCTAGTTCAGTTGTTCACTTGTTCAGTTGTTCACTCATTCACTTGTTGTTTTTGTTCACTTGTTCAGTTGTTCAATTGTTCACTTGTTCAGCTGTTCAGTATTGGTTTGAATTGTAGGCTGTTTCGTCGGATCTGTGCCGTTCCAATTGTTCAGCAGTTCTTTACCTGGCGACTAGCGATCATTCAAACTAATTTTAGTCCTTCGTTGCTGGTCACACTGCGGAATGTTGCCAATTTGTTAGCCATATCTAAATGGTATCCACGACAGCATGATGCTTACATTGAAGAATCAGACAGTCACCAAGTTGAGTGAACAATTCACTGAACAACTCTGACTAAACAACTCAGAGCCTGCAGAAAAGAAAAGATACTGAACAACTCACAAAACTAGAGTGAGTGAACAAGAACAAATGAAGAACTGAACAAGTAAACAACTGAACAAGAAAAACTAAACAAGAACAACTGAACAACTCTAACTGAACAAAAATGAACAATTAATGAAGAACATGTTCACTTGCTCAATTTTGTTCACTCACTAATGAACAACCCAACACTTGTAGGCAAATAATTTCTTCTAATCTTTGTATGTGCGGTGTTTTAGGGTGGAGTTTTAAGATTTTTGCGTATATATTTTGATGAAATCATTGATGCCAGGTTCGGAGAATGTAAATTGCAATTTATAAGACGATAAAAAATTCTTTTGTGCATCGGAATGCAAGCCTTGCCTTAATTCGAACAGTTGAAACCATTTCGATCCATTATTTAAAGTGGAAGACAACTCTGTGTACTGTAATTTCTTAATATGCTGCATGCAATTTGTGTGAAATTACAGACAAATTAAGTCTTCAAAGGCAATATCTAAAAATAGGACCAATTAGCAAACTTTAAGTCAAAGCACGTTTAAAATATGCCATTTGTACCTCCCACTACCTTCATCTCCAGCTGCTGACCAAGACCCACCCACAAAGTCAGACAATGTGCAACCAAAAATGCCTAGCAAACGAAGCGAAGCAAAGAGCAACCACAGAGCAAGAATCAATTGAAATCAGCATATGCCAGGTTTGGAAGCAGCGGCCAGGGGGGGCAGGGGGCAAAGAGTGGTCACAACAAAAATCATTGCAATTGCAATTGAAATGCAGCCTCATGCCGACTCTTGTGGTAATTTTTGCAATTACCAATGGACTCTGGGTGGCATTTCTTTGGTTTGGTTCAGTTTAGAGCTGAAACTAGAACTGGGACATGCGGGCTTAATGCGCACTTTAATATTTCATTCTGTGACGTCGGGAGCAAGTGCAGCATAAACAGGACCGGACCAAGCCAGACCAAAACCCCGTCCAGCAATAACAATGACAGCCAACAATGGCAACAAATAAGCCGAAAAATAAACAGGAACCCAGGCTAAACAAATAACAGTAAATAACAGCAGCCGCATCGACTGCCCGTATGTGTGGACACACACACACACACACACTCACACATACGACATCAGTTTATGCCAAAGAAAAGTCGGATAAATTCACGAACAAAATTTTTAAAAGTTTGAGCGGATTTACAACTAAAAGTTACGATTCCTTTTCAATGCTTCTCAAGTTCAACTGACATGAAATCCGCTGCGAAACTTCGATCAAAAGGGTTCCAATAACAGAACCATGTCTGACATGCACTCATAAGAAGTTAGCTTTTCTTAGAACAAAATGTTAAATAGGATGTTAAAAAGGTTACATTAGACCAGGCCTGGCTCGAAGTCACTGGCCAATTCACACCGAATGCTTACCGAAGTCAAACATCACTGAGTGTCAGAGAGACAGATATATTTTTCTATCCCATTTAATTGGCTGGGCCTGCATTTGACTCTCTGTATCGTGCGATAGACTTAGTGCATGACCGGACAAAGAGCTTGTGTTGGTGAGCTTAAAAGTGGACGGACGACTTACTTGATTTTCTGTGCTCACCAATTCACACATCCACTGGTTCGGCTGGCGTCTGTGTGAAAATAGCGAGAAACTTTGGAGTAACTTTGGCCACGGATCATTTGAGAAGCTTTACCTCAAATCACCGTAAAGAACCCAGTCATTTGTAAAGTTCTTAGTCGACAAATAGCCCCGTGATGCTACCGGTAGAACGTCGTCTTAGGGTCGTTTTCTCATGTTCCTATTTTTGCAAATCTAGGTAGATTTGGTGTTCTCCATACGTTTTTGTCTAAATTTTAGGTCTTCTTTGAATCCATTTTTTTGAATTGTATGGTCGTTTCTCGAAGGTACCTTTGAGTATTATGAAACATGTTACAAATCCAAGTCTTAAGAGTAAGAATATACTTATTTAAACCATTTTTACTATCAGAGTATCCTTTTGAAAATACGAAAACATTTTGTTAGAAATCAACTCAAACTACAAAAATATAAAAAATTGAAAAGCAACACTGCGTATGAGTAATTTTAAAAACTTTGGAGCCAAGTCGCGTCCACCAAAACATAAAATTTTTAACTTTTTTCTTTTTGTCGTTAAATATACACCTTAAACTAGCGAATCAAGAGGCGTATGACCATATACTTTCAAAAATTTTCAAAATACAAACAAATTCCACTCTTATATACATGTGTTTCGATGTTTGACTAACAAGCTTCTTGTTAGTTCACTTTACAATTAATAGTCCAATAAAGAAGTAATTATTCAATCAATTTTTTGTGTTTTATTTGATCGTCTACTGCATCACCGAGACAACGAATAAGGATGATTTCGTGTGGAGACGAGACCAAATGTCTGCTAGTTTTACTGAACGACCAAGTGTCTTCAACTTCCAATTAGTTACTAAGAAAAACGATTGCGTCGAGTTCTAGTTAGCGACTAATTATGCGTCCGTCGAGTTTGAGATCGAATTAGCGATAGAATCAATGCGTGCGCCTCGAGATCCAACTAATAACTGACTTGGCATAGGGCAGGCCAGGCCACATTGCCCAACGGCTGCCAAATGCAAATGTGTAAGTGGAACTAGGCAATAAGCTCTCTCGTCCGTCAGTTTTAAAGCTAAATTTACGCATCTTTGCACAAAGTCTTTTAGTACAAATACACTGCACATTTGTCGAAATCGGCCGGATCGGACGACTATAGCACATAGTCGAAAGATTAGTTTTAAAGAGAAAAACTTGATTACTTTTATAAGCTTTACCATGATACCACCAATGTTTGGTTAAAATCGGAGAACTATATAGTATATCTACCATAGAAAAGTAAGGTCTAAAAATTCTCTTTAATTTGGAATGTATTAAATGTTTGTGTTTTTATGCAGTTCTTTAAAGTTTCATCAAAATCGGATGTCTATTGCATAAAGTTGACGTAGTTACGACAGATTTAAGAACAATATTAAAGAAAATCTTCTCTAATCGTTGTACAGGGTGGGTCAAAGAAGTCATCCGATGTTGTTTGGCTTTCAGTTTTTTTTTTCTAAATATAAAACGTATATTCTGTTTTTTGATTATATTTATTTGAACCTTTAGGAATTTTATTGGTCATTTCGAGAAGATGATATCGACCAAATGGGCGCCGTTACAATTGATTGCCTTACGGGCTCGTTTTATGGCATTTTTCATCACTTCGGCAAGAACTTCGGGCTGCAGATTCTCGCACTCTTGTCGAATGTTGTCCTTGAGGGTTTCCAAGGTCTCGGGCTTAGTTAGTTATAAGCACGGGATTTCAAAAAACCCCACAAAAAAGTCTGGAACGGTTAAATCGGGCGATCTTGCAGGCCAGTGCAAATCGCCAAAACGAAAGATGAGGCGACCCGGGAACGCCGCCTTCAGAATGTCGGTGGTGGCTCGTGCAGTGTGTGCCGTTGCTCCGTCCTGTTGGAACCACATGTCCTCCAGTCCTAATTCGTCCAATTGCGGCAGAAAAGACCCGGTTGACATGACCCTACAACGCGCACCGTCCACTATTGTGGTTTGACCAGCGGCGTTCTCGAAAAAAATGGCCCGATGACTCCTCCAGCGTGAACAGCGCACCATGCAGTCACTTTGAGCGGGTGTAATATCTCCTCGTGCATCACCACGGGATTTTCGGTGCCCAAAAAGCGATAGTTTTGCTTGTTCACGTACCCGTGGAATGAGCCTCATCCTCATTATGATTTTGGTGAAAAATCGATTATTCACGTTATTCCCGTTCTTGGGAGTTCACTTGTATTCTACATCTGTCTAATTCTAAGAGCATCTTCCTAATTCTTCCAATAATGGTCGAAATCGGATAACTCTATAGTATAGCTGACATTCAAAAGATAAGAAGATAAGCTAAGAAGTAGTCTTAGTATGAAAATCTTTTTGGCTTTCCATGGTAACTTCTTGAATTTTAAAATTTGATTATTTTAAATGCTTCCAATCAATTAGAAAAATTTTGATCCGAACCAGACGAAATTGTAACAAAGATGCGCATCTATTGGTCAGTTTGGGAAATCCCTCAGCTTGCATTGTTCAAAACGAAAATGAAATTGCCGTATGAAAATCATTTAAAACCTTTATTTGTATGAACTATTCTAGATGCATGGGCTTATAAACTTCGGCAGTTAAAACTTAAAGTGTCTCAACCCAAAATGGTGCCCAAAATGTCAAAAGCCTATCCCATGGGATAGGAACTCATAATTCTGCCGGCGTCGCAACAGACACACGCTTAGAGAGAGAATACGTGTTTTCTATAAATAGCCCGCTCGACGGCTTGCTCTCTCACGACGCGTGCCTTCGGCTTTTTGGTTCTCTCACAAGACATTTGTTCGTTTGCTTATTGTTGTGACATTTACTTCGTGTTTCTCTGCTACGCACACAAGCACAAAGCTTGATTGTGTGGGTTTGGGCACCACTGGTCTAAACAATTTTCATAAGTTACCTTCAATAAATGGCAACTTTATCACTCGCATGAACCTGCTCACCTGCTCGCTTACCAGTCCAAATTACAAATTGTGGCCACCGCATAAACCTGCTTACTTATTTGCTTACCAACCGACCAGCCAAATGGCACACTAATCGTCTGCACATTTGCTGTTGTTTTTGCTTTCGAACCTTCTCTCGCTGGCATTGTTGCTCTAGGGTGGAACCAACTTTGCATGCAACTCTAATATATCGCAGGGAGGGTGTGAGGCAGAGGTGTTCTCCACCGAAATGGGTCAATGGAACTTTATGCTATGCTATATGCAGACACCAATCGCCATCGCCATGTTATCGTTGCAGCAAATAAATTTCAAATGCTGTCACATAAATTCGAGTGTTCTTTTTCGTTCTGTGTTTTATTTTTTTGGTTTATTCGCCTATTCGCCTGGACAATGTGTTGTAGCTAAAAATTAAATTTGACTGCACATTGTTAATAGGTCTGCAATGTGGCCATAAAGCGGCCATAAATTAGTCTGGGCCACTCCAAGCGGTGGGGCTAATAAAATATATGACTCAGCTGGAAAGTATGCCTGGCCTAGGCCAGTTAATTACTTAGCTCACACTCGCACACACACACACACATAGAAATCACTTTTCTGTCATAATCAAATTGCTCAACTCGGGCCAAACTTTGCCATAACTTGAATGCGCTTATTAAATTTATTTGCCCACTCCCGCATTTTGTGGCAAAAGACAAACTTTGAGCCCAGTTTGGTCTGTGAGTTGCCTCAAGTGGTTTTTTGATGTCTTGTTCATCAGGATTCCTGCAAAATTTAAGGTTTACTCATGCCACCTACAAAAAATCAATAGGGCAAATGACAGAAAGCCTCAGGCGAGACAGCCACACATGAGTTTTGGGACCAAAGAAAAAGTTTGCCAGCAATTCGTTGGCTCCCTCCAGCTCCTCTTGCTCTGTCAGTCTCTCTCTAGCTCTATCATTATTTGTGCAATTTTAACTTTGTGTTTACCAAACTGGAGCACAGCCATGATGACATCGTCTGTCATTTCAGTTTTAATTATGCAGCTTGTAGCTTCATTTACAGCTTAAAACAACTACAGTAAAATCTCAGAAATTTATTGAATTTTTTATAACATTAGCTGAGATATGGTGAAACGAACTTGCAAATGGTCTTGATTATAGTTTAAATGTGAGAAGTGAATTTATAATTAAGTGACAGCGGAATGAATCATGAAAATGGAGAATCATCCTTCACCCTAACAATATAAGCTCTCATTGGGCAGCTCATCCAAGAAAGATTTTGCTCTTCAATCATCGAATTAATGAAAAATTAGATGTGCACTCTCCTAATCATTTCTTTTCAGAGCTCACAAGAATCGTTCAAGACTTTCACATTGTCTGCAAAGAGACAGCTTTTGACCGATACATTAAAAGAGAGGGACTCAAAATTACTTTACTGACTCACTCTAATTTTGTCTAGCAAGTGTCTCACATGGTATATGTAGGTATATTTTATGGTATTGTTCTAAAGTGCTTCAGGGTGGTCCAGTACTAAGTTTCGAGTACTGAGTATTGAGTATCGAGTACTTTATTATTTCCTGTAAACGTAATAATAACGAATGCACTAGTTCTTACATAATACTGAGTCAGTAGAACGGTTTTTATTTGAGCATCTAAAAGTTACCATTACTAAGTTTGTATAATAATATAAAAAAAATTAGATATTAAATAATAGATAGAGTTCTAAGCATCGAGTACTAAGAACAGAGTAATATTAAGTAGAGAGTGTCGAGCAATAAGTATCGAGCTCTTACTTATGAGTACTGAGCATCGAGTACTTGGTAGTTAGAACTGAGTATCTAGTACTGAGAATCGAGTGCTTAGAATCGATTATCGATTACTGACCATCAAGTACTAAGTATGGAATATGTACTTAGTAGCGAGTACTGTGTATCCAGTTCTTAGAAGCGAGAACTGGATATCGATTACTTAGTAGGAAGTTCTGAGAATCGAGTACTTAGTATTGACTATCGAATACTGAGCATCGAGTACCTAATATAGAGATCTCAAGTGGAATCGAGTGCAGCGTATTGAGTACTGTAAATTGAGTAAATTGTCTCAATTACATGGTATAGAGTTCTTAGTATCGAGTACAATGTATCGAGTATTAAGTACCGAGAACTGAGTAACCAGTTTTGAGTACTGAGGATCGTGTTATGAGTATCGTACCCTGAAAAGACAAGATAAAAAAATATCCATTTGGACTGAATATTTATATTCAATATCCAATTTATCATCCGAGCTAAAAAATCATCCTAGGGATGATCATTTTTCATATCTTTTGGATGATTTTTCAGTTCCATTGGATAATAAACGGATAATAAAAACATATCCATGGCACCTTGCTTGTTGTTCGGGCAACCAAAAATAATCACCCCCTTTTGCAAACATTTTTGGTCTTCTGCTTCAGACGTAGCGGCTGTTCTAATATAACGGAGATATCTTTCTTTGGCTGTCTTTTTTAAAGCTGCCTTTGGAATTTTCCTTAACTCGTTGGCATCGAGAGGCTGCTCTATGAATAGACATTTTTTAGGCTCAAGATCGCTGATCGAGTGAGGATTTGGTCCCTCATGAAACGCGTCCGATCAACCTGAAGCCTCCTTTGTTGTGCTGTGTGCCAGCTCTGTTATAAAGTTATGCTGTCATAGCAAAACAAGACCTCGAGCCAGTAAAAAGTGTAAGTTAACAGTATAAAGGTCATAAAACATTAACGCCAAAGATATAAAAACAAAATTCCAAACTGTTTATGAAATATGAACTCCATAAAAAGGGTCCTTTTTTCAAAATTTCAGGTTTGGGGTGAAAAATTGTGAGTATCAAAAATGTACCTTTTACGATGTGCAATTCCATTTGGGATTTGTTTAGTTTCGGTACGTACTCCAAAAATATGGGGGGCCGAAGGCGTAACCAATTTATGAGTTGCACTGTGATATATCCCGAAACAGTCTAAAATAAAGTATTTTGGGATCGGAAAAATCGTACTTCATCCAAGAGTTTTGTACTTGGATCAAGTATTTTCGTACCGTACTATTGGCACCGTTTGTACTTAATTCCAGTACAAAAATATATTGGTTTTTCTCTGAGTGTATGCAGCCTCTTTTTTGGGGTACCAGTTGATTGGTGAAAAACCCAACGAGCTCTCACATGTTCATATCAACAGGTATGTAACTCTCTCAAATGGTAAAATTCTGATGCCTATATTAATTATACCAGACCGAACAGTTGTTCGGAAGTCGTGAACAATTTGTGTTCTGGTGTTGGTTTTTGGACTTATGTTGTTTTGGAGTTCCCCAGCATTTATATCAATCCTGGCATAAGGAAGACTTTGCTTCTCCTCTGATAATACCTAGAGGTTCTTAAAATGTACAGTCACAAGCCCCTGTGTTCACTATTGCTCAACGAAAATATTGCCAAAATGGGCACAAATTGGTCTTAAAAAGTTACCAAAAAGAAGCACGAAAGTTTGTAAGATGACCCCAAAATAATTCCTAGCTAAGCAGGTATAGATCCGTTTTTGTAAAGCTGAGTATAGCAAGGCATGTTTGTATGTTCGCAGAAAAATACATGTGCCTTCTAGGATAGGGAATAGTCCCTTTTAAGGTTGTCGTATTCGCTATTAAAACAGAGGAATATACAATTGCACCTCTCTGGAAAATCCCCTTGATCCCTGAATGTTGATTCGCTGCACTTGATACATTGTTTAAACTCAATTATTTCAAATAAACTAATTTAATTATGCAACGTGCATAATTAGGCAAATTCACATGCAAACATTAGACCTAATTGTGTTTATTGAAACAAAATACTGTCATCACGAGCAGCAGAGCATATTGTCAAGTGAAGGCAGATAAGAATCCGGGGAATTATGTGTTATTAGTTTTACACATTTTTGCTCGGCCTCATTGCAATTCAATTAACTTAAATAATTTTGCCATATTACAAAAAAACATATAAATTTATTTAGACATAAAATGGGCAAAATTAAAATTAATTGTATGCATTTGTGGCGAGAAGCCAAAATCAAATATGTTTTTTTGGGGTTTTAGTGGTTTTTGCCGTGGCTCCAGGGAGCCTAAAAAATGAACAAATTAAAAAGTATGCAATTCATGCAAATGCAAATATGTTGGATGTAAATACAGAATTTAATTTAAAATTTCCACATCCTGCCAAAGTGCTCATGTCAAAGTATTATTAGCAATTTGCGACTCTTCACTCTTCCTGGCAACTCAACAAGTTTTCCAATGTGTTTAACACAATTTTAGCAGTTTTGAGTGTGACACGCGTTCACGTCATATTATGAATATTACGTGTATTTTAAATAACTACGCTCACACACACAAACACATAGCCGACAGACGCTTATGCAAATTCTCTAGTGGGGAAAACTTACCCTCGTATATAAACATTTGCCGCCTTTTAGCAGCATAATTTTCACATACACAAAGGAGAAACGAAGTTGACAGCGGCAGCGTGTTTATGTTTCGGATGCGCTGCAAAATGACATCCCGTCCACATTTCCCCATTCCGCCGTGCGTGTGCGTGCGTGGGAGTGTGGGTGCTAGCATCTGTCGGCACTTCCCAGTCGGACTTTGCAGAATTTGGCATGAAATTTCACTAAAATAGTCAGTAGATTATTCTTTTCATGAAATAAGTGAAAACACACACATTTTGTTTTCTCAGCTATTCGTAAGGCTAAAAGTCTTAATATCATGAAACGATTCTTACTTTTTCTTTCGCTTGTAAACAAAGTCAGACTTGAAGGATTGCTAACCGTCGGCTAAACTAGGGGTAGAAAAAAAAAAAATTTCCATTAACTTCGGTTTTTGCTTTTGCGCAATGGCGAACATCAGTAATAATATCAAAGTAGGCAAACAAAATATGGTTGGTTAAATTTTTAATAAATATAAACAAAATGTGCAAATTAGTTCAAATCTAATAAACATATTAATGGCGTGACATATCATACAAAAAAATGCAAAGGTCGGGGATTTGTCAGCGAACGTCTCATGTCTTCCCACCTACGATATAAAAAGTAAGTACAACTGAAGAATGACCTCGTAGATTACCCAAGTTCTGCCGAGTGAAGTCATAAAAAAAGGAAACGGTTGAACGGCGTTGTTTAAGCAAAGCGAAGCGGAAAGCTTACATTTTCGTGTGCCTTCTCACGTGAGAAAGTAAGCATGAAATAAGTACTTCTAACATGCTTCCAATTCCTACTGGGTCTGCGTAACTATAAACGTGTGTGAGTGCATGACTCTCTCAACTGTCTGTCGTTTGTCTCTCATTCTGTACGCTTTAAGGCCTCGTCACTTGGCTAAGGATCAGCGGCTTGTGGGGGGCAACAGCTGCTCGACAATCGCACGTTTTATTTAAATTTCACGCACCCATACCTATATATGGAAATAAAAAGCTAATACAGTGGTGAGGTATGATAAAGAAAAGGAAACAATGCCCAATACTTTAATAATTTCTGTCCAACTCTGCTGAACTCTTTCTACGCTAGAAATTGGCTTTTGTGGAGTGTATTCTTGGCACACATGGCTTGCTTGCCGTCAGCCCAATGCCTATTCTTCGATTTTTTGAAATTTTATAGTTCTTACACAGAGAAAAAATATTTAAAAACAACATCGAAGAGGGTAGTGTTGGGAGGAATGAGAGGAAGGGGCACAAAGAGGGCAAAGTCCTAATTTCAATAAACATACAACTTATTTTTTTTCAATTTCCTTGCCTGGCGTTCGAACTCACAACTTACTTACCGTGTGTCGGGAATTTAGATACAATTGCCGTCATCTTAGCCCATACGACTATAAACCAATCGAGCGGCAATAAATATATTTTAAAAATTCTAATTCTAGTTTAAGCTTTTTATATTTTTTAATAATTTAAACATATGGAAACTAACTTGATATTTTCACGGCTAAGCGAATCAATGACAAATTTAACATGAATGGCGTTTCTATATCTCCCTAGAAACTGTCTTTCATTATTTGTTTCGTGGCCAACATATGCCTTTCGGCTGATCCGTTTGGTTCCGTTTAACAAGTTGTAGTATTTCTCCAAATTCAGTTAAGGTGTTCCGAAGCATACTGCTCTGAACTTTTGTAGGATTGTAAGTTTTCCCATTTTCCCGTTTCTTCAAGTTGCACACCGAGCATTCATTAGTTAACTGAAAATAAAAATCAAGCCTTTCGGGATCAACTCAAGCCAAAGCGTTAACAATAATGGATTGATGCCAGAATGGCTTAAAGCAAACCCAGCAGGGTTCAAAAATTAATCCTAGTTTTATGTTCGGTTCTCTCTGCAACACATTCTTGCATTCCTGCATTATTTTGTAGATTGCTGCTTTCCTTCCATACAAAAGACCTAGGGGCTAGTGGTAGCAAAAAAGTTGCATTCAATTTGAATGTACTTACCCGTGACACTTCTCGGATATCGATACAACTGCAACCACTATCAAAAACAAAAAACAGCATTGAAAGTTGAAGCGGGAATCTCTGGAGATCGCAGAGAATCTGAAAGTATTCGGGCAGGCCCATTCCCCAGGGAGCACTGTGGTAGATTGCACGCCAATTTGAAACAATAATTCGTAAAATTTAGAACACGTTTGGCCTGAATTAATGCCTTTCTGCAGTTGAAACTCTTTTTGATTAAATTAAATATAGTGTACAAATTAATTATTTTTTATTATGCCAACTTTAAACACTCAAAGAAAAAACTGTGAAAATAAAAGAAACTTTATCTAAATTTATTTCTTTCAAAATGTAAATACAAGAGACTAAGATCAGCTAACCAATGGATGCAAGTATACAAGAATGCTGCGATACGAACTCCTTAAATCACGGCGATGAGAACCAGTGCCGAACCAGAAAAAGTTCATACAAAAATGTTTTCTAAGCTTTTTGATACCATTTAATTTTTATACCCTTGCAGTGGGAATTATAAAAATTGTGCGGATGTTTGTATCGCATTGAAGGAAGCATCTCCGGCCACATAAAGTATATATATTCTTGATCAGCATGACGAGCTGAGTCACATCTGTCCGTCCGTCGGTGTGTTTCTATGCTATCTCCTCCGTCAGTTTTAAAGCTGTCCTCACCAAACTTTGCACGAAGTCATTTGGTACAAATACGCTGCACATTTGTCGGAACCGGCCGGATCGGATGACTATAGCATATAGCTGTCATAGGAACGATCAGTCGAAAAACTAGTCTTAGTGAGAAAAGCTTTTTATTTTTTATAGAAACGCCTCCAAAGTGCGTATTTCTTAGTTTTCTATCCTTTCCCATGATTTCACTAAGTTTGGTCGAAATCGGATGACTATAGCATATAGCTGCCAAAGGAACGATCGGACGAAAAAACTAGTTCTAGTGAGAAAAACTTTTTGTTTTTAATGAAAACGTCCTTATCATTGGCATACACTTATTTTGTATACTTTACAGAATTCTACAAAGTTTGGTCGAAATCGGATGACTATAGCATAGCCGAAGTTAACTTCTCCTATTTTTATTCACTTAAAAAGTGTATTATAATTTTGCCCAGAAGTTTGGAACGCATAGAAGGAATCATCCCCGACCACATAAAGTATATATATTCTTGATCAGAATGACGAGCTGAGTCGATTGAGCTTTGTCCGTCCGTCTGTCCGTCCGTCCGTCTGTCTGTTTCTACGCAAACTAGTCCCTCAGTTTTGAAGCTTATTGAACTGAAATTTTGCACAGAGTCATCTTTTAGCTGCACATATGTCGGAACCGCGAAAATCGGATGGTCACTTCTTGTGGCTGTCATACAAATTTTTTTTTATACCCTGTACCCATTGAAAATGGGAAAAGGGGGATCATGAAGTTGTGCAAAAGTATGTAACAGGTAAAGGAAGGATTTGCGGCCCTATATATAATTTTTGATCAGCATCACCAGCCGAGTCGATTTAGCTCTGTCCGTCTGTCCAACCATCTGTCCCTCCTCCAATGAACGCGTGTTTCTCAGAGCCTATATAGAGCCACAAATTTTTGAATGTAATATGTATACGCGATTCATACGAGTTTGTTTCAGATTTGGAAAATTCCTCCCCTCTTCATCCCTTACTTTTTTTTGTTAGTTTTTTATTTAATATTCTAATGACACAAGACATCATTGGTCACAAAATTAAGTTAGTGGTCACAAAAGTTTCAAGTATATTTACCATCCGCCCACACGCAGGGGAGCTTTTCCTTTTAACATTTTCTATACTTTTTACAATGCACTAAAATATATTTTTCTGTCAATAACATAAAAATAAAAGGACAAAATTGGTTCCCTCTCTCATACCCCAGTTTAGGTTGTTATGTTCGATTCGTAGTTAAGACCAGTCTGGACTAGTCTTGCTCAAAATGTTAGTCCTACATAGTCCTAAACCAAAGCTCGGTATTTTTATTCTGTGTATGATTTTGTCATCATCCTTGTCTTATATTCCATATTTAGTATCAACTTATACTGATCCAATCTCCAGAAGCTTGGTGTTTTTTTGTATCTACGGGGATTTACAGTCGTTTTCCAATTTCAGAAGCTGGCGGAAAACTGTGATTTTGAGTCAAGCTAATATTTTGTAACTCCTTTCGACGAACTATGACGGATTTAATATTCCTGATTGACCAATTTTCCCTGTCGCTGCAATCAAAGAAAACTGTGTTCTCGATGCTGTTTGAACAAACCTCGTATTCCGGGTTTTCTGAACATATTTGGAGTGGATGTGAATGTTTTTAAATGAATTTCATAAAGTATCGTTGGCTTCTTTCATTATCCTTGTATCTTTCGGAACCCCATAGCAAGTGATGGCCTTCACTGTCGCCTGATGCGTTCTATATTTCGTGCTCATATTAAGTACTTCTTATTGCCACTGTGAATCCAGCTTACGTGCTTTTGAAAAGTCATATTGCAGGTCATTAATAGCAAAAAAGCAGTAGTTTTTAGTAAATTGAACACAAATTAAACTTAATTCGAGCGAACAGTAATGCCCACTTAATGCTTATGGCAGGGCAGACCCCAATATATATGAAGAAAACTATTTGTCAAGCAACAACCACCACTCAAAAGAATTGAAATAGCAAATAATTCAAATCTATTCTAATTTCTTATCATTCAATTCAAAATCCTTTTAAATACCTTGAATTTGGTAGCCGAAACATAAACAGTTAGTGAACTGAAAGAAAGATAACTTGGGAATATAAAAGTCAGAGGGCTTAACTGTAAATCCAATCCCACTGTTCAACCGCCAAACCAGCGCACATGCTCACCGTTTCTGGAGTTTTATATGCATTTAATGAGACAATATTGAAATTAACATTATTTTTTATGATTTTGATTTTATACGCAGACATTTTGCTTGAGCCATAAAAAGGCCAACGAAGAGGCGGTATACACACACACACACACATACAAACATTCCTGCGCAGGATGTGGGTTACCCTGGATACGTATTAATAGCCAAAAAAAAAGGAAATCATAAAAAGAGGCCAAACGTAGACAATAAAATTTAAATATAAATTAAACAAAAAACCGGAGTACATAAAGTAATACCAATGGGAGATCAAATGCAACACTTTGGCAGGGCAATTAAACTAAGTACTGAGTAAGCCACAGGACAATAAGCCAAAAAGCCAAACAAACCGCATAAGCCCATAAATTGCCAGGCACTCACAGTGTTCGCCTCAATGGCATTTACCATATTAGCCGAAATGCAACTTCTGCATGTGTTTGTATGAATTAATAAGCAACATTTTGCAAAATTATATTAATTGCCTCGACCGCAATGATGTCAAAGGGAGGTTTAAAATCTTAAATGCAATTACTGTAATTAGTTGAAGTTTGCTGTTAATTAAATTGATTATGGGGAACTAGAGAAAAGCTATGTTTCAAGCACCATTCCATTTGAATACCTACCCATGTATATATCTGATTTTTCAAGTGAGTTTTATAGGGTGCAAAACTTTTTGCAGCTTGCGGTTAGAACACAGACACGCACTCACGTTCATAAATGTAATGCAATTTCAAGTTGAACTTTATTTAATTGAGTATTTCGGTGTTAAGGTTGTCGTCAGCAGACACACACCGCACCCACCCACTCACCCACACACACGCAAGTTTTATGAGAATAGTTGGTAGAGCTTACAGGCTTACAGGCTTTGTGCCAACTTTTGCATTTAATTTGCCAGCAGCAGCTGCTTTTGCGGTTATAATGATTGCCTATCAGAGACGTTAAGCCGAAATCACTTTATTTATCTACGAATAACGCATAACTCTAAGCCACAACAATTTGCTGCCTCAAAAGCTCCAACCAACTGCATTTATTGGCTTTTCCATCAAATAATTCATGGAATTTTTAAGAAAAATTTACTGGAACAATAAATAAGAACAAAATACATTGCATACCAGCAGGCGCATTGAGTTTATGATGCGATACCCGGCTTTATCTTCACATGTGCTGCTGCTGCTGCTCCCCATCCACCACTTCCACTTGCTGTGCGCACTGAGGCAACATTTTATTTATGCTCATAATGCGGCGCAATGAATAATTATGCAAATGGGTCAACTTGCGGCCAAGCCGCCTTGACCATGCCCCTCTGGGGACTGGGGGGAAAAGTGTCCAAGCTGCTGGCACTACAACTACAACTACTGCGGCTGCGGCTGCTTCTGCTTCTGCCACTGACCACAGTTACAAATTACAAGTTTGCACAATTTGCCAAGCATTTAAGTGCGCACTTAAGTCCAAGCCAGGCAGCTGGAAAAATATTACCATTTCCATTAGTTTCCAGTTCATGAAGAACACAATGCGAAGAATTGGTTCAAGTAGTGACAAAAGCACAACAAAAGCGGTATTGAAACTCTGAATTAGTGACCATTGTTTTGGTTAACAAAAAAAAGCTAGAAAAAGGTAGGTGAAGCAAGACTCAAATAAACTCTGCCATAGCAGCAGCAATTAGATCCGTTGCAGTGTACTTTCGTTTGCTCATAACTTGGCCATCGTTAAACCCAACTTTAGACTTTGGACAATAGATTATTTCTTACATCTAACAAAGAATAGTGCTCAGAGTAAAGAAGTTAGCACGAAATATAATTAAGACATACTTACATAAGTTACCAAAATGTTCATAATGATCATAATTTGTTAGGCACACAGATGAAAATGTAGTTTTCCAACGGGTTTGACAAGGATTTTCCACCCATTTCGTTTATTTAGCTTTTCTACATGCCGCGTTTACCTTCCTCATTTCTACATGTGGTACATAGCTTTTGTACACGCCACATTTAGACCTCAGTCCTATTCTATTTACCCAAAGGAGTGTGGGGAGAGGGTGGTCTGGGTAGAAACAGAAAGAAGGGCCACAGGAGGGCAAGGGTTTCTTCTGAAAAACGCACATCTTAATTTTTGATGTGAAACAAGTTTAATTTCATGGCTTATTTTGTGGTAATGTTGTAAAACGTCTGTCAGTAGACGTGGTACTAAGTATCGAATACTGTGTATCAAATATCGAGAACTGAGTATCAAAGACTGTGTATCAAGTTTTTGGTATCGAGTACTGTCAATCGAGTACTTAGTATAGAGTATCGGGAGATGAGTATTTACTATTTATTTTTGAGTACTGAGTACCGAATACAGAGTATCGAATACTGAGAATCAAGTAGTTAGTACTAAGTATCCAGTTCTAAATATTGAGTCCTTAGAATCGAGTACTAAGTATCGAGTACTGAGTATCTAGTACTTAGCATAGAGTACTTGGTATCGAATACTAAAAATCGAGTACTTATTATCAAGTCCTGAGTATTGAGTACTTAGAATCGAGTAGTGAGTACCGTAAACTTAGTACCGACTTCTGAGTATCGAGCACTGTGTATCGAGTTTTTAGTATCGAGTACTGAGTATCGAATAATTAGTATCGAGTACTGAGTATCGAGTACTTAGTATTATATCGAGTACTTATTATTGAATCTTTACTAGAGAGTTCTGAATATTGACTTCTGTGTACTAAATATCGAGGTCTGAGTACTAAGTATCTAGATGTAAAAGTCGGATCTCATCTTATATAGCATTTTTGACATCTATGTTTCGTGAGTGTAAGCCTCACACAACAACGATCCGGGTTTGCTTAAGCGGGTCATAACTGGTGACGAATCGTGGGTATATAGTTATGAAATCGAAACCAAGGCCCAATCATCCCAATGGAAGCGGCCAGATGAGCCAAGACCGAAAAAAGCACGCCAAGTTCGATCAAATGTAAAGGTTTTGCTCACTGTTTTCTTTGATTACAATGGTGTGGTGCATCATGAGTTCCTACCAAGAGGTCGTACAGTTAATAAGTTAATAACGCCAAAACCGAACGGCAAAGTTTGAAAAGCTATTTCATGGCCAGTTAGATCACAGCTAGCGCCAACAACTGGTGAAGGTGACCGGGTCTGTAAGTTTTTTAAAGAAAAATAACTTTTTCATTAGATGTCTGCAGGCTGCATTGAACCCTCGAACCCTCGAGCAGGCATACACACTTCCCGTTGAACCACACCCGGTCCATCCTAAGTTTAGAACGTGATATAAATTGCTTCATGGAAAAAGATAGAAAATTAAGAAGATGACAACATACAAAGAGGCCAAGACCTTATTTGAAGCATTTAAGTTTAAGGCTCATTACTTGCAGAAAGTATTTCGGTTCCTTTGAAATTCAATAGACGACAACAATATTTCAGTGATCGACATTTGAAAGAAATTCAGCATAAAAGAAAGTGCAAAGGTTATCGATCTGTCTTTGAAGGACCTTCAATCAGAATCTTTGAAAAGTTCTGAAAGCAACTAAAAGCCTCTTATACACGGTTTAATGACTTATCAGATTGTTTCTTTGGCAACTGATGCAGGGTTAGAAGACTATACCAGTGTTGCCAGAACATGAGGTTCAAAAGTTGCTAGATTTTCAAAAAAAAAAATGCTAGAAATAGCTAAAAAAAAAAAAAAATTGCTAAAATAAATAGCTAAAAATAAAAACTTAAGAAACTGTTGTTTCTGGACTTAAGTCTAACAGATACTTGTAGGAAATTAATTTGTTATGAGTTTCGAATACACAAAAACTTTAAATTAGGTCTTCAAACCGCATATTTTTAAGGGATCCAAGAGCTGATAAATTTGAGCAAAAAAATTGCTAGAAATAGCTAAAAATTTAAAAATAGTGTTTTTGAGTTTTTCCGCATGATAATTCTTTATAATTTGCGGTGTATCCAACTAATTATTTTGGAATTTTTTGAGCACAGGTTTCTATAATTGACAATTACCAAAATTTCTTTTCAAGGAGCTAAGACTAACAAACTCTTCACAAAGGACAGAGTCCCGCAATGAATTTACAATGTCTCTTTTTGTTTGGAGTCCGAGCCGAACCCGAATCTAGGTACAACGAAAGCTGAAAGGCCAAAAAATGCTGATCCCAGTACTGAGAATTATGTACCGGAACTTAGTGACTTCGTCTATATCAGCAATATTTAAGTTTTTTTCCTTATTATAATGAATAAAAATATTTTGCGACAATTCATAGTAGTCAATTTCTTCGAAAGAATATAAAGACTGAAGAGACCTGAATGTTTTCATTGCACTACTGGGGATAGAACCCTTCTGGGAGCTCAGTACCGAATCAGTACTGAAATTAGCGCAGATTTGAAAAGTTGGTACTAAAAACATGGTCTCACTTGCTTTTTGGTCATGAATCTAGTCAGCAATGCTTTTAGGCTAATGAAGTACTAAATCTCATGAATCTCTACCGAAATCACTCATGAACCAAAGCAATTTCTAATGATTATGCCTTAAATTATATAATTATCACTACGAATTCTATAAACTATGTAATTTTTCCATTTCCCTCTTTCTACCTAAACAAAGACAGAGTAGCTTCAGTTTCAGAATAGTTTAAGTAATTATTTTAAATTGCTTTTCTCACTAGCCTGTATAATATTGGATACCAAAAAGTGCTTTAATGTCCCTAATAGGACATAGTTTTTTAGTTTTTAGTGTTTTTTTTCTATCTTTATAATTATCCAGTTTTTCGCGCCTTTTGTTTGCCCAGTTTTGCTTTGAAAACTTTTTGTTGCCTTGAAGCTAAGGAAAACTTTATGCTCCCCTCCTCTGATGCTGCTGCTGCTGCTGCTGTTACTGGTGCTGCTTAGTTTTCAGCTTCTGTGAGAGTACGGCAAAGTCTTTACGGATCAAAGCTTAATCGTCTGACGCTTTTACGAATCAAACGGCGCAAATTCATGAACTTGAAACTTTTCCTCCAAGTTTTGGTCCAAAAGTCCAAAGATTTCAAATATATTTCAGCTGCATAATATTTATTATCTCACAGCTGCCGACTGGCGTATAAATCAATATCGAATTAACTGCTTAGTCGGCCAAACAAAACTTTTTTGCCTAAATACCAAATACGCTCCGGGCACATAAATAACGAAAATGTCAAAAAGTTGCTGGATTTTGGTCCCCTTCGCAGGGCAGTCAAGTGCAAATGTTGCGGACCTTTTGTTAAGGGAAATGCTGTCACTTGCACTTCTTCTCCGACATTTTTCTTCAATTACTTCCAATTTGCGGCTGCATAGGAGAGAAAATTAATTAAATAAATCTGGAACAAACACTGCAATTTTCCACCCGATGTTGATTAATGGAAAATGAGGGGGAAAAACCACAAGAAAAATGTGGCAAGCACTTGAAACTGCATGCAAGTTTTTAATGAAGAACTTTAGTTTGATTAATTAGCTTAAATTAAATCACAAAGAAGCTGCCGCCCTCACTTCGAGTGTGGTTCGAATTTTAGCCAGAAACCTTCCTTGGGCTGCAAGCTATGACCCATGATGTTTTCTAGCAAATTGTCTGCTGTTTTCGGGGCAGGCAATAGCTTAAACTTTAACAGCAGCTGATAAATAATGGCCTTAAGTTCCATCACAGCCAATCGGTTGCCTAGAAAAGAGAGCAGTGATTAAAGGTACAACTGAATACCTATCTAAAGGTGTTTTAGCTTACCTATACAATTACGTGGTCCTATGCCAAAGGGCAGATAGGTAAAAGGCTTCAATTTCTCCTTCTGTTCATCGGAGAAACGTTCAGGCTTAAACACTTCCGGTTCCTCAAAATTCTCCGGATCATGATGTAAGGCAAATATGGGTATGTGCAGCACATCTCCTTTCTTTGCCGCAAACATTAATTCGCCCTTCTCATCGCGCAGGTCAATATCCTTGCTGCATTCACGATCTGTGGCTATGGCTGGTGGCCATTTACGTAAACCCTCCATGATAACCATATCCATATATTTCATATGATTCAGTCTATCGTAGCTCAAAGGTTTGCCCTCCAATTCCTGTTCTACAGACAAAATCTCTTCATACAATAAAGCCTGCACGTCGGGATTCAAGCAGAGTTCGTGGGTGAGAAAGCAAAGACCCGAGGAAATAACTCCAAATCCTGCAAAAAAGAAAAGCAAGCACTGGGCCAGCAAATCGTCGTCGGTAAGCTCGGTATAAAATCTAGTCTCATTGGTGGTATTTTGTAGTATATCCTCATGTCGCTGCCGTTTAGCCTCCATTAGTAGATGTATCATATCGGGACGTATAACATTATGCTCCTGGCGATATCTCATGGCCACAGTTATTAGACTTTTGAAATAATCAATGCTTCGTTCGTCCAAAACTTGCGCTCCAAGCATCTGTGGAGAATGGAATACAAAATTGATAAATTGAAGAAACAAGCTGGCTTTTATAGCAAATTATCTTAAGATAGATGAGTAAAATGTGAAGTCAGGAAACCTCTCGCAAGCGGAGCTCAGGAGAATGCAACAGGTCAGAGCAGGCGAGCAATCGACGGCAGCAGTTTGCTGAATTTCTGAGACTACGAAACAATCGCAAGCGTGGCGCGAAGAAAAAATTAAATGCAGGCGAGCAATCGACGCCAGCAATTTGCTATGAACATTGCATCGCAGAGAGTTGCTAAGACAACAGTGAAAGCAAAAGCCCGGAAACAGGCTGTTGCCGAAAGGGCGGCGCAGCGGCGACAAAAGCAGTACCAAACTATCCAAACAATCACGAAATTTGCTAAAATAATATTATGGGAGTTTTGACTATAATGAAAAAGTGTAAAAAAGACAAATAGTGTAAATCAATAGGTCCGTAAGATCGCCAATCTGTCAAATTTTTCATAATAGTTCTGCTTATGAAGAAGATTTAATAGAAGACAATAAGAGGTTTAATTTGCTCCATTTTTCAATGGGTTCAGTTTATTAAGAAGGCACCCCGGTGGTAAAGATCGAAATTTTACATGAGATTAGATTACAGAAGGCAACAAAATTACATTTTTTCCTATACACTGAAGAATTGGTAGAGATTATGGATGATTTTCAAGTGCTGAACACAAATCTGTTTATAGAAATGGTCCATTAGGTTTAGATTTATAGTAATTTTAGCTTAAAGTTGCTTAAAATGCCTATTGTTGAACTAGTAAGCTTTTTTACTAGCTATTTTCTATGCAAGTTTTTCCACTTTATTTCCTAATAAAGTGGCCACGAAAATTGGCCTTATGTTTACACGTAATAAGTTTGGAAGTGTATACATGTGTCACGATGTTTGACTATCGAGACCGAGACAACGTAAAAGGGTGATTGCGTGTGGAGTCGAGTCCAAATGTCTGCTAGTTTACTGAACTACCGAGTGTATTCATCAACTTCCAATTAGCAATTAAGCAATACGTTTGCTTCGAGTTCGAATTAGCAACTATTATTCGCGAGATGTGATTAGCGACTGATCGCTTCGAGATCCAATGAATAACATTTAATGTTTAGAGCAGGCCAGGCCAAAGATGACGTCCGACTGCAGCTGCAGTTGCCCAAAATGCAAGCGAGAAAAGGAATAGCGATAGAGAAAGCGCGTTTATAGTTCAATTTTATATACAGTGGGAGAATGCTATCAGCACTGACGCTACAATATGTTGGTGTGTTTGTGTATGTTTGAGTCTAAGCGACACCGTGGGCAATACAAAAATCAAAACAATAAAACAATGAACTTTGGCTACGTTAAAGTGCATCACGAGATTACATTCGAATTAATGTTTAGGTTGTAATGGCTGCCTGACCCGACACCTATTTTGACCATTTTTAACACGTCTTATGGGAAATCTTTACTATTGTTTTAACTCCCTTTCATTTTATTGTAAAGCATTTCTTCTTAACTTTAAAACAAACTATCCCTAAGAGTTCTGCGATTTTGTTTAACGAAGATATACCATTTTGAATACATTTGCTCAAAACTATTGAATTGACTACTGCCCAAAAATATGCTGTTCAAAATCACCATAGTTATGATACTTTTATGCAAACAACCATTGCATATCTATGGGCGGTACAAACACACATGTACTTAAAATGGTATTTCTTCTCTTTAAAAAGTCATAGAAATGCTTGGCATAGGTAATTTTAAAGTACTTTTTGATCATTTCAAGGTAGTCCAAAAACAAACGAAAATGTTTCCCATAACGAACCTTAAAAAGGTCAAAATATGTGTTCAGCACGAAAATCATCTATAATCACAACCAACCCTTCAATATACTGGACCTTGTTGCCTAGTGTTAACAAGAAGATTTCACCGATGGCAATTGTATATTATCTTAGTCTCTAGCAACTCACGCCAGGTAACTGTTGGCTTACATTATACTTGACCTGTCATTTCAAATCCTTTTCATCAAATTTCTCAATTTGAATAGGTCAATAGAACATTCTTTTTAGCTACTTAGTTTAAGATAAGGGCAATGTGCTTGAGTTTATTTCTGCAAAACATTCGTCCTCCTTGGCAAGGCTCTTGATTGCTTCATTGAGCTATCGCTTATAGAGCTTAAGAGCTCTCTATTTTTTCAACATCTAATTCCTGTGAACAATTTCAAACCTTCTGGACTTCATTTGTCTTTAAGTAATGCCCTTGCTTTGCTCTTTGAATCATAGAGACACTCGATTCCGATTTTTTCTTTGCCTCTAACTTATTTTGAAAATTCTGATTCCATATATATATTTTTACTAAGGGTTTTATTAATAAATTATATAATTAGCTTATTTTAGTGCAATATTTGTGTCGAATATTCGTCAAAACCTAAATGGAATAGTGAAGGGAGAAAAGTTGTTTTAAGTCTGAGAAACTCTGTGCATTTGACTCCACGTACATGCATTAAAAAAGGGATACATCCGTTAGCAAAAACATTCCCCCACGTGACACAAATATTGTAATGTGGTGCGAGGGCGTAAAACCAAATTGTATAAAATCAGACCAAAAGTCAAATAAAGAATCATTCATCTCCGAGCTATGGAGCGATGATTACCCGGAGGCGCATTTAGTTAATCACTCTGTTTAGTACAGTGCTTATTACGATTTGTACGAAGTTTGACTAGGAGATTACGACAGTTCCTTCATGAGTGGGGTCTAGTATCGTATGCCCATTTATAGGTTTATAGTATGTGGATAAATATGTTATTAGAATATGTCATCTAGATACAAAATTGACTCGCTTTCTCCTGCTCTTAATAACATAGTCGTTTGTCCAGCTCGAAGAACCACTGAAAACACAGCAGGACAGAATTTAAACTGAACTTGTTTCAAGAAGGGAGTTGCTTTTAATTTTAATTAGAAAGAGTTGATACGGGGAAGAAAATTAACCGACTTTCTTCTTTCTCTTTATATTTGCCTGAGGCTTCAATGTGTTTTGTGTAATAGCTAATACTTATGACTTTTATTTAGATAAGGACACTTTAAGATTAGGATTCTAATATCTATAAATAGCGTGACTCTCTTCAAGTCTACTTAGGTCTTATAAAATAAAAGTGTTAGCACTTAAGTTTAAAAAAAACCCTAGCTTAAATGTAAATTTTGTGCTTGGCTCCGTTGAAGTTAACTTTCCTCAGTTTTTTCTCTTAAAACTAAACCTTAAACTCACCTTCATTAGCTTTGGCACCAAGGTAAATAGCACCGCCTTTACCATTGTTTTGGCACTAAATCCCGTTAGCGACTGTCCAATTTTAAAGAATTCATTATCCTTTCGCCTAAAAGAGTTCACTTTCAGTCCAAAAGCCACCGTGGCTATCACATCGTTGGCGAATCTTGTAAAATAATCCTTCATTTCCATTTCGATAGCCTGCCCTCCCGACTTCTTTAGTTCATCTTCTATAAACTGCACGCCCTCCAAACTGCAGGTTTGTATTAACTCAAACATGGCCCTCATTTTAGTTCCCGTAAAGGACGGACTTAAAATACTACGCATTTCCTTCCACTTGCCGTCCGTCAATGAGATAAGGCTCCGGGATAATATTGAATTCTGTATATTGTTATGCATCGAATTGTGATTGACAAAGTGATCGAAATCTTTGATGCCAACCAATTTGATCAGTTCGGGATCGCGTAGAAAAAAGTGGGGTCCCGCAAAACGTAAACACCATAAACTTTGCTATCTTTGAATTTCTGATGTTGCTCGATCATTTGAAGAAATACCGGAAGTCGCCCAATGAAAGCTGCAGCTGGTATATTGCCCATCAGAGGCTTGGGCGGAGTGTGAGCCACGCCCCTGGCATTGAATATGTCATATTTGGCCACTAACCACCTGTAGACCAGCGCGAGAAGTACAACAATTAAAGTGAAAATTAGCCAAAACATGACGTAAGCACACACTAAATTACTACGTAAGTGAACTGAACAAGTCAACTGCTCAAACAGAACTGTGCGAAAAAGCTCGGTAAAGCTGTCAAAGAAAGCTTTTCGGGGAAAGCTTTCAAGACTAGACCTATTTGTTTATATTTGCTATATCGGGAGAGATAAGTGATCGATTACAAATTCATGTCTGGATAACTAAAATGAAATGTTTGATAAATTGGATCAGATAAGCTACGGCAAATGGAATTATGGACTCTAATTGTATTTCATGGTAAATAGAGAAGTTTTTCATAGATAAGCAATATTAAAAAAAATGAGTTGGAGATTCTTGATCTGAGGATTTATGACTTGACACATTTTTTATTTTGACACTGAGTACTAAAATCAATCTAAAGCCCAAATAAAAAATCTCTCTTTCAAGAAGCTTGCAATCTGTAAAAAACTAGATTGAAATACCTTCAAATGTGGGTAAAAATCTCAGAAACAATATTCATCAACTCTCAATGTATCAATCCTCTTACAGATGTCTGTAGAGCCCCAAGTTAAAAAAAGAAATATGCAAATTTTCCGGGAAAAAAAAATTTCTGTGATTTTTTTCTGTTCCCAAAACTAGAGAGGCACATAAAAGGACGACTACGACGATAAAGACGGCATCGAAGGAGGCGCTACATAAGGGGATTTTTTAACTGCTTCGAGTTTTGGAAGAAGCGTTGGCATAAATGAATTATATCCGATATTAATGAATTAATAAAATCTTTTGGAAAAAGAACCAAAGTCGCAAAATCAGCACTTCATTTTGCGGTCAGAACTTAAGAAGGAGTACCGTAAGATACCGTACGCCTGCCCAAGCGGACTTCTCTTTGAACGATTTTGTTCGTCATTTTTTTGTTCACCGAAGAAATTAAGCTCATATAGCAGTGTGTATTAATTAATTATCCCTGATTCCCTTTTTATGGGAAAATTTTAGCTGCACGCTCTGGTCACTCTACTTTAGCACTTACGAGTATGCTGCTTTGGAATTCCCAAGCAGTTGTCGCAATGCTGGCATGTGGAATCAGCTGCTACTGCTCTGTCGATAGAACTGAGCTCTCGTTTTGGGAACACAACATGTACAATTGACCATATAGTTTTATATTATATTCGTATTCGTATTCGTATATAGATGTCCTAGTATTTGAGTACTAATAACTGATATTGTCATTTTTATTGTCGTAGCAGTAGTCAATGTTTTTTAGAAGGGCATAGAATTCTCGACTTTTTTCCGCTTTTTCTGACCGTTTGGTTAAGATTTCGTTAGAAATTGTATTTGTTGTAGCACTTCGATGAATTTTCAATGGATTCCAGCCATTAAAAGGTGTGAAATATGTATATTGGTGTGTTGAGTGAAATGATAGTGTGAAATATAGACGTGTCACCGTTACTAACTCAACACCTAACAACACGTTGATGAAGATCGCAAAACGGGTTTTAAACTTGCGGTCATCCACTGTTTACAGTTTAAGAAAAAGCGGTATTACTCTACTTTTGTCAACGAATGGCCTTGATTTCGTTAGATTTTGTACAGTTTTTTTTCTGAGTGTACGGTAGGTTCTAAAAATTAAGTTTTATGCTTCCACCCGATTCAGTACCTTCCTTGGTTCCTTTCTTTTTGCCGCCGTCGTTGCGCGCGGCAACGTTCTTGGGTTCTAGTCCCAGTAAGCTCGAGAAATTTGTATTTCTTTCAAAATGAACCAAGGCTGGTGGGATGTTGTACAAGCGATTTCTCTGGTGGACCTGGACGGGGGAATGACGATGAATCTGTACGGTTTACCTGGACCTAGACGGTGGACCTGGACGGTGTACCTGGAGGGTGGACCCGGACGGTTGGACAGTGGACCATGGACTTGGTCGGTGGACCAGGCCATAGACGACTGCTTGGAAGGTGGACCTATGCGACTCAAAAATATTGGAGCATATTAACTCACATCAAGATTTTGCGCTCTCAAAAAAAGTTCTTGAAGTGAGAAATTGTTCTCGAAGTGAGAAAATCCGTCCATTAGCTTTTTTGACCGAATGTGCTCATTTTGAGTCTCTCGGTTTTTCCCCCTGTGTTACAGCGGACTCAACGATATTCTCTTCTTTCTCTCACTGCGTTTGCCTAAAAACACTAAACTGCGAATGAAATTCTTGAAAATTCAAGAACGAATAGATATTTTTTCAAGAGCGTTCGTACTTAAATTATTCGTTCTGCTTTTTTTCTGTGTGTATGTTTGGAAGGGGACTCGAACCCACGACCTCGCAGTTTTAAGGCAATCATCTTACCATCTGCCCCACCGTCATTTTTGCACGCTGGCATGCATACGTCAGCATTAGAGACAGATTAAAACACTCCTTTTTATCAGAGGTTGCAACAAACGGTTCTCTCTTTGCAGTTCTCACAAAAAAACCGGTTTCGTGCGGCACATTGACAAAGAGGGATGGAGGCAACCTTTATCAGCGCTCTCTGTTTTTTTTCGGTCGTAAGTGGAGCGACACATTGATTTTGTTTTTTTTTTTTGCACTTGGTCTTTTGCCGACCGTTTGGGATAGACCGCTTGCCGAAAAGGTCTTTTTTGTGTGTATGCAATCAGTGTATGTATGTTGTATGTATGCGACAAACTATGTGCGCTCTCTCATTCTCTCTCACACTGTTACACTCTGCTCCACTTGACTTTGTTCACAGCAACCTTTTTGAAATAACATTTTGGTCTTTCGGTCTTAAAATAACTCACACTTCGGGACCGCTTGACTGAAATGGGCCTGTTATGGGGCTTATGTCAGACCGACCTGCCTGAGTGTCTAACAACAGCAAGCGCAAAAGCAGCAAACCAATCGGTTGAGGGAAGACCGAGCCCTTCTTTTATTTTCGTTGTGTGCGACGGATATTGGATATTGCTACTTTATAAAAAAACAATTCAAACGGGTACGAAAACAAAATCTTATTGGAATAAATATTCCACAATCACAATTTCAAAAAACAGTTTATTTTTGGTCCCTGTTTAGCATTCGCTATTGAGATTTCCCGCACCGTCACGCGCGTGGTCCGTGGCGGCCCAAGTGAAGACGAAATGTAACGAAGGGTAAAGTACATTTCTCAGTGTATATTACCACATTTTCTAGCAATTATGAATTCAACTGACAATAAATATTTTTAATTAAATAAAGTGTTGAAAAATACTATGAATCGGACCTGTTATTCTTTTATAAAATATCAACTTTACGCAGCATTCTTTTCACTGTTGTCTATTCATTTTCATAACCCTTCAACTATCTCTGAGCACATAGTTGTTTCCCCGTTTATTCTGTTATTTTTCCAAGCAAATTGAAATGTGTTTTTCCGCAAATTGTCTCGCCTGGTTGCTGCTGCTCGCTGACAGTTTTCGCACCTTCAGAGAGCTGCCAGCGCATGCCACTCAAAGTCAACGGCGCAAAAGTTTTATCGCAATTTCTGTTGCTATTTTTTCAACCATTGTGTGACAAAAAATTTGCTAGCGGAGCGTGAAATGCACAACGAGCCACCGCAAATGAGACGCAGCAAAACCAATAAAATTTAATTTCAATTTTATTAAAAGCAAATATTAAAGCAACAATTCTACTTCGTTAAGCATAAACCCGTTTTAAAATGGTGAAAAAAGTGTAGGTGGTATTGAGTAGATTCTGAAACAGTTCCAGGGTAATGGGACGTATGTTGCCCAAGCGTAGCTAAAACGGCACAAGATAAAATCAATTTTATATACTTAATTCGTTACTTACACCCGCTGGTCGCTGAGCCCTAAGTATCATCAGTAGAATTAGTTTGCGCACGGGTATTTCAAAAGTAAACCATTCCGTTTCGTAGGCTGCAATGGCTATGGCTCCGTTCTGTTCCCTCAACTCATTGGCATACCAATAAAGCGCAAATATCTGTGCCAGAATCATATTGATATAGGCACAAACTATGGCCACATGAGCCGTGGTGTCTACCTGCATTTGGGAAGAGGGTGAACAAATGAGAGCTAGCAATGATAGCATAATGAATGATTTGCCTCACAATTATCAGCATAAACAGCAAGGCACATAGCAAAGCGCCAAATGCCAGAAACTCCACCAAAAATATGTACGTAGTTAGTCCATTGATGGCCTCTGTATAATCAATGATACTCTGCTGATAGCCAATACATTCGATAATCTCATTGGCCAATAGCTGGGGGCCAAGAAGCTCCCTCTGTTGCCTGATGCCACGCAAACGATACTGCAGCGCCTGACAACGCACAATACCAAACATGATAAAGGCCACAATTAAAGTGGTGTACGGAATGTACATGCAACAGCCCATCGGTAAGACGAGCACTTGAAGCGCATACCACATTTGATAATACGGGGTGGCATACTCATTGACTCCGGGAATACTTGCGCCAAAGGGTAAAACTGTCCCAGACATTGATTAAGACCCAACTGTCATTGCTTCAACATCATGTAGTCGCTTACCTCTTTCGCTGAAGCTCAAGGGATACAGGCAAAAGCCAATGCAGGTAAGCAGGCCGAAGAACATATTACCCTTGGCCATCATCTTCCCCTGACGGTTGACTTTGAGCAGCAGCTGTGCTATGTACAAATCCTCCAGATTCACCAGCTCGTAGTAGGCTGCCCTCAGGTTCTCTATCAATCTTACATAGCTGTCGTGATCATGGATAAGTAGGCAGGCACGAAGCGCCGTATTAATCCACAGAACGCATCCATACGAATTGCTGATAATACGCGTGATGCCCTCATCGGTGTTCAGAATATAAATCAATTGAGTTATCACATGGAACATGGTCAACGACAGACAAATGTAGAGTTTCACATTCTTATCGTACAGCAGGGACCAGAAACGTAGTATCCGAATGTTGGTGTAGATCAGCTCTATATCCTCGAACATGTTGACCGACTGCCTGGCTGGGACGGCTCACTTACGGCTTTTAAACCATAAACACCCGTTGCATCGACTCCCACAGCACAAAATTCCATTTGAATGCAAATTTTTGCTTTTTGAACTAAATTGCTGATGATTTTGCAATATTTCGGGCAATCATTTTTCACATATTGATTTCACTGTGGGGAGCCGTGCAGTTGGAAGTTGGCATTTAAATTCATTTTTCATTACGCAAATTAAGAGTACGGCAATGCAATTTGTGTAATGCATTTTTTTCTTCTATAATTGAATGAATTGGAAAAAATAGCTAATAATCAGGCGGATTCAAAATGTGAAATGGTTAAGGCTAATGTAAAGCCGACTGTGGTGGCCACTTAAACTATTTTATTATTAAAACAGCTTTTCAGCACTAATCTCTAGCTATCTTATCGCCTAGACTACTTTCAAATGCCATCCTAGCCCAATCAAATTAAAGATATCCTTTTGAAGCACCTAATTTTTTTCTAAATTGTTTGAAAGATAAAAGAGTTTTTAAAATAGAAAATGGAAGGCACTATTTGGAATGCAACTTATAGACATAGGCATTGGCAATGCCATGTCTTTTTCATCGCTGGTGGAACACAATCATTGTGGTAATCATAGCCAAAGTCACCACTATAATGGGCTGTGGAGGCTGCTGAGGCTGGCATACCAGTCACTTTTAAGCCTCTCCCTGGACACCGAAAAGATTCTCTGACCCAGTTGGGCAAGGTGCCAAAGTCATGTTGTTTGGTTTCATCTTTGAATCCATTTTATAAATTGATTGTTCGGGCACTTTTTTATGGCTTTTTCATCACTTCGGCAAGAACTTCGGGCTGCAGATTCTCGCACTCGTGTCGAATGTTGTCCTTGAGGGCTTCCAAGGTCTCGGGCTTGGTTACTTAAACACGGGAAAATTTAAAAACCCCCCTCTGGAACGGTTAAATCGGGCGATCTTGCAGGCCAGTTCAAATCGCCAAAACGAGAGATGAGGCGACCCGGGAACGCCGCCTTCAGAATTTCGGTGATGGCTCCCGCAATGTGTGTGCCGTTGCCCCGTCCTGTTGGAACCACATGTCCTCCAGTCCTAATACGTCCAATTGCGGCAGAAAAAAACCCTATTAACATGATCCTATAACGCGCACCGTCCACTGTGGTCGTTTGACCAGCGGCGTTCTCGAAAAAAAATGGCCCGATGACTCCTCCAGCGTGAACAGCGCACCATGCAGTCACTTTGAGCGGGTGTAATGGCTCCTCGTGCATCACTCGTGGATTTTCGGTGCCCCAAAAGCGATAGTTTTGCTTGTTCACGTACCCGCTGAGGTGGAAATGAGCCTCATCGCTCATTATGATTTTGGTCGAAAAATCGATTATTCACGATTATTCCGCGTTCTTGGGGAGTATATCGATCCATGGCTTGTTCAGATCAAATTTTGGCTGTTATTTGTAAAAATAAGAGCATCTTCCAATAGGGTGACTTCTTTTGGCCCACCCTGCTTAAATATTCTTGATCAGCATCAACAGCCGAGTCGATTCAGCACTGCCCGTCCGTCCGTCTGTCCGTATGAACGCGTCGATCTCAGAGACTATAAGAGCTAGAGCCACAAATTTTTGCATGTAGATAGGTAGATAGGTGAAGTTTATGTGGAGCTCCAGTTCGTAAATTCAAGCCAAAAGGTACAGTTAATGGTTAATGTTTGAAAGTTTAAGGTTTGATGTCTTTGAGTGAAGGTTTTGGTTCGAATCAATTAAGTAGTTAGTGAAGGTTTGTTTAATATACTATATTACCCATTTTTTAGCATTTCTAAAAGTTTTATTTCGGAATTCATATTCTAAGTGCATCCAGGTTACTTCTAAAGTTCCCCAAGGAAGTCACTTGGGCCCATTGCTTTTTACTATCTTTATCAATGATCTTCCTTCAGTCTTGGCTCACTCTCGGGTGCTTTTGTACGCCGATGATGAGAAAATTTTTTTAACATATAATGATTTGGTTTCCTGCTATAATTTGCAAGCAGACATGGATGCATTTCACTCTTGGTGTCAAGATAATCTTCTAAACCTTAACAGTTTAAAGTGTAAGGTTATGACATTTTACAGAAGCTTACCACAATTAGTCACTTACATGCTTGATAATGTGGCATTGCAGCGCCTAAATGAAGTAAATGATCTTGGGGTTATTCTTAACCATCAATTTAAATTTAATCCTCATATAACTGCTACTGTTAATAAGGCCTTGAGTATGGTTCATGTGTGTGGTCTCCGCAATATTCGACCCATCAAGATAGAATAGAATCTGTGCAAAAGCAATTCTTATTGTTTGCCCTTCGTGACTTGAACTGGAATCCTGAGGTCCGTTTACCATCTTACTCTATTAGACTACTTTCAATTAATCTTTCTTCCTTACTTAACCGTAGAGTTATGCTTGGTGTAATCTTCATACATAGACTAATTAATGGCGAAATCGACTCATCGAAGTTGGTTAGCCAAATTAATCTTAATGTTCCTTGTAGACTGTCCCGTAACTTTGTCACTTTCTTATGTCTGAAACATTATACTACTAACTATGCCTTGCATGATCCGTTTCGTGTCCTCAGTGCTGATTACAACAAACTCTACCGCTTAATCAATTCGGAACTTTCTCTTCCTGCTTTAAAAACCTCTATTTTAACTCATTTGTCCCGTACTTAACATTATTTTGTACTTTTCGATCCGGTTTTCGTCTCGCACGTTGGCGGCCTATCGGTCGGTTGGGCGGGAGTTGGGCTGCTATTTTGCCTGGGGTTCGCGCGTAACAGGCTTCGACTTGGAGTTGCAAGGGCCACTTGAACGTACTGTGCATTGTACGTCAACGTCCATATAGTTTAACTCACTTTAGTTAGTGTCAACATCGCGATATAATCGCCCAACCTAGTACTCCTGCAGTCACTAACACAAATAAAAAATCAAATTCTGAAGCAACAACAACCACAAGAAAACTAAAGGGAAACCTGATTTTGGCCCAATGCTGTGTGTGTGTGCTTGTGGCTGTCTGATACACACGGCAAAAATAAAATCAGCGTTGCAGACAGAAGAGTAGTACAAATAATTAAAGTACGAACGCTCTTGAATAAAAATTTATTCATTCTTGAATTTTTAGAATTTCGCGTTTGAAATCGAGCGAAATTCGTTCTGTTTGGTGATTTTAGGCGAGGGAAGTAAGGAAAAGAAACTGGGAGAGGAGAGCAAGCACACTTGAAAGAATAGCGTTAAGCCCGCTCTCACTGTATCGTTTTTTTTTTTTTTTGGCAGAGGGGTGTGTGGGGAAACAATCGAGTGAAGAGCGCTCCCCTTCAGATTATAATATAAATTTGGACGATGCTCAAGGCGTCCTATTGGGGTGCTGTTGTCTAAGCGGTGGTGTCAGTGAGTGCAGTCTTTCGGGGTCCCGAACTCGCGTCGCAGTAATGGTAAGTAAGAAATAAAATAAAAAAAAATTATTCACAATAAATGGAGTAGGGTGGGGTGGGGTGGGTTGGTTTTGTGGTTCCAAAATTGTACTCGATTTGGAATTGTACTCGATTTGGAATTGGATCAAGAAAAACGGGATCAAAAAATCATACTTGGATCCAGAATTTCGTTCTAGGATTGAGCATTTCCACTCTTATCGAACTATTGAGTACGAAAATTCTTGATCCAAGTATGAAATTCTCTATATTTTCTCTGAGTGTTCGTATTGTTGTTGCCTTTAATTTCGCAAGAGACATAGAAGAGAAAGAGAAGAGAGACTCATACGAAGTTGTTGTTGCAATTTTGTTATGCGTGAGACCTATACGCGGCAACGGCTATGCGGAAAGCAACAACTCATGCACATGAAGCGTATAGAGCGCAGGCACCCCTGATCTAGATCGCCATTTCCTGTAAGTGATATTGAAAGCATATTTAAACTTTGCATAACATTCAATAAACTTTGGTATCGAGGATCTAATAACCAATATTACGGTTGCCAACTTTAACCCTAATTCATTATCTCTTTCAAAATATCTTAACATTTGTTCAATCGGAACATGTTCAGTTTCAAACACATTGTTGGTATTTCCGTGCTCCAACGGATCCGTTTTAAAATAAAAAAGGTGATTCTCCCTCTTCGACCATTGTAACCATTTGTATTAAATTTGTATAATTATTTTTTGGTTTGCACCTAGGATCATTTAATAGAGTCCCAGGCCCTGTTCCAAGGTATTGTCATAGATCTCATTAACCGAGCACAGATTGATAAAGGCCGGATTACGTCCGGTGCGGCATTCAGTGGCCGGTCGATCTCCACTCTGATAAACTGGCGCATTCACATCGTTGCCCCGGACAAAGTTGCACGTCATATACTGATGCGTGCTGAGGAGCCATTGACCCTGCTCATTGCTGGTGTTGCGCGTTTGGCGTAGTATACCGCAGCCCACATGTGTGGTGCTATCCCTGACCAGCTGGGTAAAGTAGGCAATACACTTGCTGAAGCGCAAGCGAAGAATTCTGTGAGAGTAAATCCAAGCAAGTCGTGGCGAGACTCACCTGTGCATGGGTGGACTAAAGGCAATAATGTCGCGCATGCTGCACTCCTTGTATTCGGCAAACATTTGCTCCAGCGTGGCCTTGATTACCTCATCCTCCGTATGGTACTCGGGGGGTGGATCGCCGGCGGAGCGGGGTGTTCCCTGCCAGCCACCTTCGGCTACCACCTGAGCCACATTGCGAAACTGCTCGCTGTTGCGGCAATGATCATTGATCAAGGCACAATGCTTCACATTCAACTCGGCAAAGCTGGCCAGCTCCGGATCCCACTGCAGAGTGGCCATCCTGGTGGCGGGACTAAAACCTATTAGTTCGCCACGGGCTATACGGTCCCTGTACTCGTTCAGCTCATTGAGAATCATGTTGCGACGTGCGGTTGTTATACGCACCACATAAGCATCCGGACTACAACTAGAGGCCAGCTCCTAAAATGCTTAAAGTTGGTTTAAACCACAGGGAAGGGCAGTTTATGCTTACGCCAAAATTATTGCAGGCTATATGCCTCTCGGGGCCCGGACATAACGTAGGATCACAGTAGTCAAAGGCCAAGCTGAGTGAAGTGCTATGGAGGAGCTGCCACAGCAACAGCCACTTGAAGCACATCATTTCCAGGCAGCGAAAGTTCTCACTTAGCCAGCTCTGACCCAGATTGTCAGTCTTTTATAGAGTTGACTGCCCAATCAATTTGCCGCCCTAGCGAAACTATCGGCTCACCCAATTAACCATGCCCAACCAATTGGTTGCTTTATTCATCAGTCACCTGCCTACGATTGCAAAGAAATTCATACAGTGGACTCTCGCCCGCGTCGCATTTCTCTGCAGGTTTAGTGCCCACCGAATAGGGTGGCTTTTCGACACGCGAGAAATTGCAGAGAAGAGTCAACAGCATGGTGCCATTACCAGGTTTAACGCGAGTGCGTAAGGCACAGCCCATGCGATCACCTTTTTCCTGAATCAAGGGCAAGTAATGTCCCACACAGGAACTAAGAAGAGAGAGAAAGAGAGCGATGTCAATGGGTTAACTGTTGGGCCAACTTCACTTACCCCTCTGTGATGGGCACTATTTTCTGCTCGCTGTCCATGAGACATCCCAGCGCATCCAGAAACCAAACGGGCAAAAACTTTGTTACCACCTGCTGGACCACACTGCCACGTTCATTCATAAGGCCGCTCACCTCTGTGGTGGCCACTTGCTGATACTTTTCGGTATTTGCACAGTATTTACCCTCACGATCACATTGACGCACCAGTAGTCCAGCCAAAAGCGCTAGATCCTTATCCCAACTCATGGTGGGCATGCGGGCGGCCACCGAGAAGTTACCCATGCCACTGGCCACAAAATTGCGTAAGAAGTTGATATTCTGCAGAATACGTTGCCTTAGGCCGCCATTGACTAACACAAATCCGTTGTTATCGCCGCAGGCATCCGCAAAGCCCTGCAAAAGTGAAGCTTAAGCTTAATCTTAGGGCAATTGTTTAGCAACAAATACTTTAGTAGTGATGCAGCCCACATGCTTGGCGTTGGACGTACAAAGATCATGCCTACACAGTCCCTCCTCTGATGCCCAGGCATACGTGAAGAGCGACATTAACAGCAGATGGTTCAGATTTACCATCTTAGAAGTGATTGCAATGACAACGTGGCCAGTTTAAAAAAATAAATCTAGTTTTTAACAAATCTTAGAGTTCTTCAATTTAAGCAGGCAGAACCAATTCGGTTAGAGTCGCTGAATAGTAAAGCATTGGGATTGACATGCTGTTCTCCTTAGCAGAGACCCCTCACAACAGCGATTAGCTAGTTGAAAACTTACACAGTAAACCATATTTCCACTTATACTAGTACTCGTATACTTTCAACCGATGTAGGCAGCCTGATCCCGCGATATTTGCTCGAAAACGAAGGATAAGTATACGAATTAAAGTAAATTAAACTGGACTGCAAATTGGGGTTACAAGCTTTATCCAGAATACAAACTAAGCATTCACTTTCGCATGTCAGAGTATATTGAGTTGGCATTGGACTCGAAACTGATTCAATATGAGTTTTAAACACAGCAAAATGTTAATGATTTCACGAATCTGTTTTCCGAAATAGTCCATCACATCTAGATTTTAAGTAATTTGAGCTTAAAGTTGCTTAAGATGCCTATTTTGGACTTTTTCGGGGCGTTTTGTGGTGAAACCATTTTTTTGTTTTGATTCTATTTGATATTATCGAAAAGTACAACTTCTTAACTTTAATATAAACTATCCCAAATCCTTGGTCTTCATGATAAAAGTTATAAAAATTTGCGAAATTTTCTCAATTTTCCTTTGACTTCAGATTACCATACCGGGTGGTACGTGTGGTAAAGACCGAACTTTATAACATGTTTAGAATATCATGTAGATTTTATATTTAGAAAAGAGTAAAGTAAAAAGAAAAGAGAGTCCTCTCATTTTTGACGTGACAACGTCTTATAATTCGATAGAGCCGGCTGCACGCATGAGAAAACATGACTCATTTTCCGTTTTGAGGCGTTAATGTACTAACACATTCACACACACACATAAGCCAGCAGACCAACGCATTGTTGTTGTTTCAACAGGCCAACCCTCGGAGCTGTGCTAGTTGAATTTGACATTTAAAACGGGAGGGGCCCAGACGCCTCCCGGAGGACGATCAACGGGACAAAAGCTTCCACGTATTTTGTTTGGTTATGTTAAAGTTTTGGTCTAACGGAAATTGACAAGAAATTTTTTGCGAGGCAAGTGCTGCTTACAATCCCACCATGGAAAAAATTGGTTGTCTGTAAAGTCGGTTTACTGACGATAGTTGAACGTGTCAACGTCTTAAGAAAATACTGATGGAATGGTAGCATTTTTCAAAAGAAAATTTTGATTTCATTTGTTTAATAGATTTGTATATATATAGAGAAGGAGGTAATTGGAAATCACAATGAAATTCCTACTTTTCATTTCCTACTTTTCCTATCATCGTCCTATTCTCAACAGAATAACACAGATTGTAAGAAATTAAATATTACACATGTTTAAAAAGTTGTAAAACAATTGCTCAACGCTCATTTATACTTGTAAAAACTATTAAATTGTAAAAAAAAAAAATTGACATAATTGTATTTATGCGTACAAATAAATCCAACTTGATCAATTTCATTGTGATTTCCAATTACCTCCTTCTCTATATACATACAAATCTATTGAACAAATGAAATTAAAATTTTCTTTTAAAAAATGGCCACCATTCCATCAGTATTTTCTTAAGACGTTGTCACGTTCAACAATCGTCAGTAAACCGACTTTACAGACAACCAATTTTTTTTTTTTAGAAAAAAGGTGTAGGTGCGCGCTTCTAGAACTAAGAATTTGGAGGGATCGAAACATATGATAATCTGTTGGTGCAAGTTCATTCCCTTCAGTACGGCGGGTGGCGATAGCTACTTGCACTACTTACATGGACTACTTAATTGTGGCGATCGCCACCCAATCGCTTTACTAGTAAGTACTTCAGTAAGTACCTACGATAGGGTACCGACCAGAGTACCCTTTTTTCTTCGGTACTTTTCGGTACTTACCCCAGTACTTACATGTAAAGCGAAGAGGTGGCGATTGGTTCCCCCTAGGACATGCCCTGCAAAAAGTAAGTAGTGAATTGCATTGCTGGTGGATTGGGCGGTAAGTACCAGTGGTTACTAGTAAGTACCGAATTCTACACCCATGTGCTAGTGCAGCGTACTGAAGGGTTACTTATCATCTTAGATTTATGCCGTGTAAATTATAATTCTGCATCGCTTATCGCAAATTCGATGGTTTAGTTGTGCTCTGTTGCTTAAGTAGTTCAATTCTCTAAACTATGAGATGCGGTAGCTTGACATATCTAGGGTTTTTATAACATAGTTGACCATCGTATCCAAAGTTTTGGTAAAAAGCGACGACAGTCCAGTTTCCAGCATCAAGAATCAAATAGACAAATATGGAAAGCGAAATATATATGTAAAGGGAAAAGCCTTAAACTTCGTAAATATTCTCGTATTTCACGTCTCTCCAAACATTTGCTGATGTAGCTGTGGCTTGATAAATGTCTACTTCATTTTAAATTTAACAACTTTTCTAAATTTATTGTTAACTTCGCTGGACTAGTCTTATTTCATGGTGGCTTTGCGCCTTAATTTTAATGGATAAGCTCTCCCTATTATTGTTATTTTTT